>SZWC01021977.1:28913-42719 GCA_023375785.1 Penium margaritaceum | reverse complement strand
GACGTGTATCGGCACGGCGAAGCTCATGCACGGTGAAACGACTCACCTCACATATCATGCTCTTGTCCTGGACTGAAAAGATCGAGACGGTTTGGGACGGTTGTCCGGGAATGACCAGGACGAGGAGAGGATGGATGGTGAGGATGCCGGGACGAAGCAGCAACCGGTCTAACCAAAAGGATAAGGTTGCACGGGTTTTGAACAGGTCCTGTTCTGTCGTGTTGTGGAGCAGTCCGAGGGAATGACAGATAACTCTGAGGGATGATAAAAAGCGGCTTACGAACGACGAGGTCAAACGCCAAAGCTCGGAGACGACCTTCTGCTAGCCTCAGGGTGCAAGACAGCAGGACCCTGAGCGAGTCATGCGTTGCCGGTGATTCATCACGGGATTCCGGTTAGGCACGATAAGGTCCTGCTCAGCTACATTGGCCTGCGACTTTTACAAATTTGCGAATCGCATGAGACCTGTATCACCCCTCTCCTGAGCATATCAATTTCAGCACAGTGAAATCTCTTCCGCATCCTTATCCTCATTTTCAGTTGCCATATTGCACCTGCCAGACCTGAAAAGCACTATCCAGACACATCGTAATGAATCTTTTGAACATTGAGGGGAAAATGTATTCACTGAATTAAGTGTTTTGAAATTTCATGTACAACTTTGGTTTCAATTTTTTCATATTGAACATTCAACAATTTTGCATAAGGCCAAATAGCTCAAATACCCATAAAACACAAAGTGTGACTCTTTTCCGCCCGGTAGCGGCAAAAACAATACTCGAAAGCCCAATCCAAAATCATGCTTGCTCGTGGCATGCGTCGACGGGCAAGAATGAAAAATCCAGCATGTCGACATCGCTCCCACGCGAGAATCGCGAGGGAGCGATGACCGCTTTGTTTTTTTCTGTCACGCAAACCCCCTAGTTCGATTTAGGATTTTGTATCTTTGGCGCAGGCAGAGTCCGCGCCAAACATAAAACCCTACATCAAACTGGGAGGTTTGCGTGACAAAAAAAAAAGAAAAAAACGGTCATCGCTCCCTCGCGGTCGAGCAAAAACGCCCTTCTTTCGTTTTTGACAAGAATTAAACCTTGATTTTAACACACAAACCGCATTCAAACCATACCCCAAATTACATTTGAGGTTTTAGGGTTTTGTTTTTTCTTGGGCTCCTGCTGGGGCCCGTAGTAGCGGGGTCCAACAGGTTCCCTTTCAACGCATGGGGAGTCTCGAACTCCCCTCAAACTCTAAACAAACCTCCCCCCGCTAGTATCACAAACCCTTCAACGAAAGGGTTTGTGATACTAGCGGAGGGTGTCGCATACCATGCGTCGTCAGCGCATGGCATGTGGTCTCGCCATGCATTTTTGTCTTTTTTCTTCCTCACTGGCGTGGCGGTAGCGGCGGCTGATGGGTAGTTAGGTTATTTCTCGCTCGACGACGAGCAAATCAGTTTTATATTTCTACTATTCGGGTATCTCGTGACCGAACCCTTTCGCATAAGTTGTGAAACATCAAAACAAAATAGTGTGGACCAATTTCATGAAACGCAAAGATAAAAATCCGATAAAATATCTCAGTGAAGTTTTGATAAAGAGGGGACTCAACAACAATACTCATCAATAAGCCAAAGACTTGCCAACGGCACCTCCTTACCGTTATCCATAACATGGACTCCATGTTCACCTTGGGCCCCTCCAAATTCCTACAATATGGAAACTTTTCTCACTCCCTTCACATTTATGCAGATAATAACACGCTTTTGTAAATACCCAACAGAAATGGCATCCAAAAAAGGAAAGATCCTACAAAAATGGTCCAAAAAATGAAGACTCCAAAGATGGAAAAACTTCCCAAACTCAAACAAAAAATGGATCATTACAAAAATAGAGGATGTTATTATTCATGTTTAATCGTGATTTTCTCAAACATAAAAAAATATGTAAAAAATATATCATTGTAAGAAATCCTTCTCCAATTTGATGAGATTTCCACACACATACAATAGTCACACAATCAAGTAATCATGAAACAACTCCAACAGAACGATAAGTACCAATTAAAACTCCCCAAATCATTTCAATTTAAACAAAAAAATATATAATTCCCCTATCTACCCAATTCATCGTAAAAAGAATGTCTTCTCTTAAAAATGGTTGGGAAACAATCTTTCACGGATGGATACTCCTACTCCAACTCTTTCTCAAGTTTCTCTCTAAGAATATCCCTCCTTTTCTTACATGCAATTCCATACCATTGATCTACCCTGTATTTTTTTCTCCAATATAATTTCTCTTCTAATGATTCCAATCCAAAATTTCTCTTGCAAAAACGAAATCAACACCTCATATGGTCTTTCGCTTGGTCACTCAACTTCTTCCTTCACTTCTACTTCGCGACAACACAAACTGCTCTTCCACTCTCTTGTGTAATTCGTAAACAGGGTATTCTGAAACCCTTTCATACCAAGTGTAGTGCTTCTTCCTGTTTTNTTTTATGGTATGTTATCACTACCATCCTCCAATCTCTCCCATTATGCCACACTATCACACAATTTACTCCTTTTTCTCATTCCTTACCACTTCTTACCCGATTTCTCCCATCATCTCATGGTTCAAACATTTCATGTGACATAAGCTACCACCTCATAACTAAGGAAACTAATCATCTAGATTATTACCCTATTAATTCACCAAATTTTCTGTGGTTCCCCTTTTCATTATGACTATCTCTAACATTACCATTATCTCTCATATCATGTGCCCACGGCTCTTAAACTAGGTAGTGATCATTTATCTACCAAGAGCTAAACATCAAATCATGCGGTTGTGTCAATATGTAAACATCCAATTACATGCCCTTTTTGTCTTCATCCATCATTAAAGGTAATATTCTAGTCTCATAATTCTCCATATGAATGTACAAATATCGTTTCAACTTCATCAAATGTTTAAACGACTGCAGGTGCATCCATGGAATCGCCACTTCCTCTAACATGGAATATTGTCAGCAAATAGAGTGATGGTTACTCTTTTGTTATCACTGGTCAACTCTCCTTGAGTTTCTTCTCTCTCTACTTCACAAAAACAATGTTTAAACTCCTATGCACTTAATACGTTTCATATCCATTCCCTATCATGATCATACCACCAAGTGCCTACACATTGCATTATCTTCTTGCACCAATGCCTAAAACCTTACCATCTTCCTCATAGTCCTTTTCCTCTCTCTCCATACAAGANTAATCATCGTGGCCTTGGTCCCTAGTTGTAAAAATGGAAAATTCCTCATGTGAAGGTTATCGCTCAAGTTGAAGCATAAAATAAGTAACTAAACCTTTGGTATTTTACCCTCACGAAAACAATTCCTCCACCACGTTTTCATAGATATTAAAGGCTTTGGGTATGCTCACTTAATGAGTGACTTTGTGGGAGCACCCTCCATGACAAATTTCTCACTCACTTCCACATCATGTTCCGCAATAATAGAGTTTTTTCCCTTGCACAATCATTCAAATTGTGTTTATTCAAATTCATGAAGACATAATTTTTACCAATAAGTATTCATTCTATTGGCCATATCTACCTTAAACAGTCGTGCTCTAAGGACTAATAACCTCAAAAAACATCTTAAAAAAAGTAATGATCAGGACTTTAGAAACCGTGTCTTCAAATCATTGAAATCAATTGAGTTACACATGAACATGTTTAAGTGCTTAAAATGAATAATCCTTGTACAAAATAAGTTAATCTAAGAACTTTTATGTCTGTGTGCCATTGCCTCAACTTTGCGACCATCACCACCATGCCTTCTCAATTCCAATCCTTCTCAGTTATCCTTTGCTAAAAACTACTCTATACTCCTTTTCCTAGGCACTCTTATCCTCTTTGTTTTTCATGGCATTTACATATACGTTTCTACCACGATTGTGTGATTCTTTGCCTTGTATTTTGGCATTGTATCCTACTCCATAGGATCATAATTCTTGTTATCATCATTTAATCCGTTTGTGTTTATCATTATACATTTTTTAGAGTACCACACATTTTCAAAATCCACTTCTATATAGGACTTTTACTAATGCCATCATCAATCAAATGTGTTTATGCTTTGAACAAGTTCATGTTTGGCAAATGGGAAAATGTTAAGGTTCCAACATGCGCCAAACATACAATGCATTAAGTAATGAAACTCCTTCCTTACAAAAAACATACTCCTTGATACCTTTGCTTTTACAAGAATGAAATCATATCATATAAAACTTTGAAAGACCTCTTGTTTGCTAATGTGTATGGATGAACAACCATACGAGTGCATTCCGCTAAAGGCCTTCTCTATCTCACTATTCCTACTTAATACGAAGTTCTCATAATCATGGATTTTTTGTTGTTGAACCATTATTAAATTGTGTATGGAAAACATGTAATAATGTGTAGCTTGTACTCACGAATTCACCGCATGCTCTCATGTGGAAAGGGGATCTTGCGATTGTCTACGATTTGTGTGCCAAGCAAGAAAACCCTATTCTGAGTTGTGCAAAAGCAAAAGACAAGATTCAAACATATAATTGAAAATGATATGAAGTATGAGTATGATACAAGGAGACATCGGCGAGACATCGCTCAGCTTAATGCTGTATCACAACCTGCTCCGTCCCTGGGCTCAACATCTTGCTATGTCGTCAAGACTTTCATTCCAGGGGTCTCAACATATTCACCATTCTTTCAATCCAAATGGCCTCCCGCCTGTCAAGGTAGTCTCCTCTCAACACTGGTAGCCACTACCAAACTTAGTGGGGCGTCAAATGACAAGTGTCTCTCCTAGCAAAGCTACCAAAGTACTACTAGGCTTAATGGATTGGTAGAGGGGAGCTTCTAAAAGAAACGCAGCTTCTAGACCCTCCTAACCAGGCTAAACGATCATTCACAAACACACGATGTCGATATAGGCAGACTCAAAAACATTCGGACTGTCCGAAACAAGTCACCTCTAGAAAACATAGCTGGTGGTAAACACTAACAACGGGTTCCCATTCCTAGACACAACTCCTAGACTATACATGGGAAATGTCAAGAAAGACAACTCAAGAAAGGTAGCTTGATTCTTGCAAGTAGTCTAGCCACCAAAGCGAGCTAGTCCAACCTTAGGGTAGTAAGAAGCGTCCTCCTGACATGGCTGGCAGACTATTGCCACGCTTACTAAGATCTTGAGATGAGAACGATTGTAGATTATTGGTCTTATGCATTGCCTCGTACAAGTTGAAATGTTTGGATCAGAGTTGGCTAAACTGATGGAGTCACTTGTAGAGTTCTTGTTCAGTTTTACTAGAGTAACTAGACTTAACGAGTCTAGCTTGCTTTTTTTTGGGATCTAGGCAAGTTGACTAGCTACTTTCTACTTGAAGGAAACATCCCGATGCAAGGTCGTAGCTTTCTTCTTAAGGAATCTTCCTGTTCAAAAGCACGCTACTTTCTCCTCAAGGCATCAACATGAACGCTTGAAACTTGGTAGTGGTCCTAGCTCATGAGTCATGCATGTTACCGCTAACGCAGAGCGATACCCACTATTGGCTTAACGTGCAGCTTTTGAGTCGTACATGTCGTACCTCATGTAGCTGATGAGTTGTGCATGTAGTAGTTGATGCAATGTTGAGTCGTGCATGCACCACCTGATATAGAGTGGTCCCTTCTCTAAAGCTCTGCTTACATGTGTGATGCAAGCCGTCCTAGTATTCTTTTGAGGTGTGGCCTCACCGTGACTAGTCTAAGCCAAAACCTACGTCTTTCCTTCTAGTACGCAACTGCTGACCTAGCTATGCTAGGAGACATGCAAAACCTTGTTGTGCATGCAACACACAAAGATGTTGGCTTCCTTCCCCCCTTGGAACTAAATGCTACTATTCAATCTAGCCTGTATAGTAGGAATTCAACACTGAGCCGAATTTGAGTATTTATGCATAAGAATCCGTAACTTTACATTCAAACCTTCGATTGTGAAACTAACGCTGCAATGTCAAAACTCTCGCTTAGCACACTTATTTCTAATGCTAACACACCCCCTTGATAGGTACTTTGATGAACACAAAGACAATAACCGTTTTTGTGAGTAAGTTAGAGATCGGTGAAGGTTTCAAGTGCATAAAAAAAACGTCTTTTGTCATAAGAGACTTTTGGGTTGCTCTTAGGTGTGCTTCAACAAATCGAAATGTTTTTTAAAAAATTGAAGCTAAAACTCATCAAGAATCTCGTTATGAATGCTTGTTCTTAACGTTTTTGTATCTGTTTGTGGCCATGGTCTAGTTGGAGCTTGTCCAGCGCAGCTCAAAAATTGAATTACATGAGGTCATGTTCATCACCCTTCTCCTTAGTGACTTTCCTTCATGCAAAAACAAGCTCCAACAACGCAAGCTATTGTTCTTGGAATGCACGTGCTTGGCTATGCATTAGAGGGCTCTAGAAGCCTTCTTTGACACGTCGCATGGAAGGACATAACAATGCGTGAGACCACCTACTTGGACCACCAATTTGCTATAGCTACCCCTAGCCAAAGAGTATAAAATCTTACTACCTATCTTAGTTTTCTTGTGCTCCCCTTCTTCCTCCAACGACTTGCTTTGACAGCTCCTATCTGCTACTTCCGTTGCTTTTTCCAACCAAACCTAGTTGTTGTAACTCGACTTTGGCGTAGCTAAGGCTATTAGCGTGCCCCACATTTATTCTTCGTCAACTCCCGTCTCTTCCAGACATCTCTGACAGCTTTGAAGTCAAGTGGCATCGTCACCGACATCAAAGCTACTCCTCGGGACATTCCTAACTTTTTGGTTGTTAGGTATTAATTTTTTCATCCAAATTTCTCAGTGCCCCATCCTTTTGTGGAAAGTATTCTAGCTATCCTTCATGCATACTCTACCTTATTTCAACCACAAACTGGCCCCTTTCCCCCTTTTTTTTTTCACGGAGCCCACCAATTGTGTCTACCTGAGCTCGTGGCCTACTTGCCATTGCTTAACCAACCACTTGCCTGTCGCCTTGGCTTCTTATGCATGGCCCTCTACCAGCCTCCTATGCTTCAGGGACTGACTTAAGTCCTATCGTTTGTTTTCCTTTCCTTGCAAGTCCTCTTGAGCGAAGGCCTCATGTGACCTTGCTCACAAGTCACTAACTACCTATCCTTCCATTGCAAGGGGGGGGGTTGCGCTTGCTTGCTTTCGTGGCAAGGCCTTGCCACGACCTTGCCTACCGTTTTTACACGGCTTTTGCCTAGCACGCCATCAAAACAAGCTGGTGCAACATCCAATGTGGACGTCACACCTACCCCTCGCTTGGCCCTACTCCTCCCTTAGCCACTATTGTGCTCACGAGAGCACGTTTCCATGCTTTCTCCCTTCATATTGCCTTTCTCTGGTCGTGAAACCCACGTACCACAACTCTACATACTTAAGCTCCGTTTTGCACCTGCACCTCAGCAACGGCTTTGAATTTCAATTGCACCTTTTTTTTCCCATTTGGTAAACGTCGCTCCAAGCTTGCAGTTTGCACGTAACAGCTAACTCTCAAAGGTCACCAAAGAAGGTGATCCATCTTGTCTAGAAAAAAGCTGGTAAGGTGCACTTTATAAAAATTTAAACAAGAGGTGTTAAGGTGAGGAGTATAGCACTTGGTTATCATTNTTTTTTTCCCATTTGGTAAACGTCGCTCCAAGCTTGCAGTTTGCACGTAACAGCTAACTCTCAAAGGTCACCAAAGAAGGTGATCCATCTTGTCTAGAAAAAAGCTGGTAAGGTGCACTTTATAAAAATTTAAACAAGAGGTGTTAAGGTGAGGAGTATAGCACTTGGTTATCATTGAAGGTTGCTGCTTCTCCACCTACTTCCACTACTCTTCTGCTTCACACTCTACTAATGAAGGAGGATCCACGGCGGCACGATGTAAATCCTCCCTCTGAACCTTTCTAGGGGAGAGGAAGCTTGAAACAGGGTTCTGAAGCCTGCCAAAACAAAAACTACGTTTCAGTATAAAATGATTAATCCAACAAGCTTCCTGTAGTGCACCTGGTATGTCTCCCATGTTACATTTTCTACTAAGATGATGCTGCTGTTGTTAGTACAAATGCTTATTCCTTTCACCTCTGAGAAGGCAACAAACACAAGTTGGCTTTAGAGCTTTGATCTGCATGACAAACATGCTTAGCCAGTTAGCTCAGGATCAAGACAAGTTACTACAAGGTCATTCTCAGACCTTGGACTGCTTGTCTTTTCTTTGAAAGATGTTGCAAGTGTTGTGTTGCTATCCTTCATGTTGCTACATCATTTATTGTTGTGAAGCATGCTCTTTTAGGACTGAAAAGTACGACTGTGAGGAGGAAACTGGCCCCTAAACAGATTTTTGCCTTTTAGTACAAAAGTAAAGAAGTGAAGCCCCTCAACTGCTTTAAAGGTTTGAAAAGCGGCCTGATGTCGTCGAAGCTTCTTCCTCCACCAAAACGCTTCGAACATGGAGCACAAATACTCCAATCATGCATGCCACTTGTCCTAGTGGGCTTACTGTGTTCTTCTGCCACTTCCCAAAGATATTGCCATGGAGTTTAACTGCTTTGTTTGTGCATGCCACATAGCACCATGTGATCTTACTACATCTACTCGTCATCCCATCATGATTTTCACATTGTCCTCAACTAGTCCATTTTTTCCTAATGCTACCTGACACTAGGTGGGCTCACAGCCCACACCTGCCAATTTGGCATGACTTTTCCATGGAGTGTAACCGCTCCAATTGTCTATGCCACAAGACACGTGGTGCGCTTTTTACACCTACCTACCACTCTCGCAAGACATTGTCATGGAGCTCAACTTCTCCATTAGTGAATGCCACCAATCACTTGGTGGGCTTACTCCGTCCACGAGCCACTGTAATACGATTTTCCCTACTTCTCATCTTACTATAATACTACTTGATGATTTTGCCTTCAAAACATTTTTCAGGTTGTAGTCTTGGTTTGATTCTGGGAAAAACTAATTTTTTGTACTCAAATTAGGCAAAATCACCTCATGTTGTCTTCAATTTGTCTTTATTTAAGGCTTTGAGTAGCCATTTTGACTTTGCACGTGTTTTTTGTTCAGGATGACTGTCTGACAACGACAATCGCATTATCGCATGACCTCCGACGGTCACGCGATAACACTTTAGAATTCGCTCGACAAGCTAGAGACAAGCGTTGCGAGATGAATTCTTATCTTTTATTTGTTTTAAGGCAAATGATTTCCTAACTAGAGCCCAACAAAAGAAATCATTGTCCACAAATAGTTACTTGATATCAAAATCATGAGGCAGTAGGGTACATTGCAAGCTACTTCAAGGGTGGACCAACGCCTTTGCTTTTCCGACCCCTCAATCCAAAATCTGATTTCCCATTGTTTTGACAAAGTAAGCTAATATAGTAAATTTCATGGCTTTTGCAGCTATGACCAATGCCGAAGACCTCCTTTAATGAGGAACTAAGGATTTTGAGTTCTCTCAACAAATCAAAAGAGGGTAGTAGTCTCCTCAATTGCAGGACGCATCGTTGCTGGTATTGATGTGGGAAAGTGTGAAGTTGTTGAGATTGATGCATTCGAACTGAGAGAATTTTTACCAATCTTGGTCTTTTTTCCTTTTTCAGTGTATTGTGTTTGCATCTACAACTGCTTGATGTCGCTCAGCAGCACCCTCATGTTGTACGTAACTTTGGTGATACACATCTTAACACTAATTTCTTTGTTTTATCATGAAATCTGTTGCACTTGTGTTTATGTTGCACTTGCCGGTAACGACGCTACAACCAAATGGTGCGTTATGCTCCCGCCCTTTGTCTATCACTCAAATGCTTCTTTTTCATTTTCTTTTTCTTCTTCATTTTTCGTTGTTAATTGCCGCATCACGTGATGGGTCTTGCGCTTGTGAAAAGCACATGTCAGATTGTAGACGAGCGTCTCTGCCTTGGTGCGCTCATCACTACTACGACAATGGTGGTGGGTTACCCCGTCGTTGCCACCACGTCGCCTCCTCTTGTACTGATGTTATGTCAATGTAATTCTATCTCCTAAGCTCATTCTTTGAGCTTGCAAATACTCCTGGCTCCATACATAAGTTCCTAATGCAACAATAAAGCTCTTGTGATAAGTAGGCTGCCTTCTCACATCTGCTTCCAAGATTGTTATTGTACACGACAACGGTAGTTATGCCAGTTGAAGTTAATGCTAAAGATCCACCTACTACTTAATCTGGGACAATTCCTAAAGAATATGTGTACGGTGAGTTTCAAATCTCTTCCACTCCTCTTTACAAGGTAAAAGCGTAAGATGCGTGTCATGTAGCAGCTGTTTTAAGGCTTCATTTGCACACGCGTTGTCTCATTGTGCCCTTGTCCAAAGTGCCTCCTCTCTTTAGCACTTCATCCCCTGAGCTACTACTTGCTCTCACCTTTGAGTAAATCCTTGATCCATGGACAACCTTGCGTAGAGAGGGCATTCAACTATTAAGATTATGTGCATGTGCTCTTTATGTTGAAGTCATTGAAAGCGTCCTCAATGACTCCGTATGTGTAGTGAAGCCACGTCATGCATTCACCTTGCCATTGGTGAGTAGTGACTGTTATTGCTATCCTTTGAATATTGAACAGTAACTCCTTGTACACATCAGCTGCTCTGATACCAAGTTAAACATTCTTTGACATCCTTGCTCTAATACCATATTCAGTTTTTTGGGCCTGCAGTGACAAAGTCACCGCTATCTCTGATGCATCAAGGGGGTCTTGCTACTATCCTAGATGAATGAGCATTGTAAGAAAACCTTATACTCTAATTTGTGGAAGTGGAAGACTAGGATCAAAGTTGGAATTGAAAAAAAGGAAGAAAAAGCATGGCACAAGGAAATAGCAGCAAAACACAACTCGACTCAATGCTCTGACACAACTTACCTCATTAAAGGATGCAATACCTTGCTAGATTGTCAAGGATTTTGTTCAAAAGGTCTCAGCATAATCACCATGCTTTCAATAAAAATGGTCTCCTTGTTGTCAAGGCAGCCTTCTCTCTTAACAAGAAGCCCGTACCAAATCTATTGCAGGTAAAATACATCTGACCCTCTTACCCAAGCTAGTTAAGTGTTGCCAAGCTTATTGTGTGTATAAAAGGGGACTGGAGCAAGACATACAAATTATTGACCCTCTAAACCAAGCTTATAGAACACTTCCAAACACACTAGGTTGATAGAAATTGAGAGCAACAAAATCTGATTCTTTGTATAAAATCAATTCTATGAAGGAGAGCATAGCTTATACACCAAATGAAGGCTTTCATGCCTACACTCAAGTCGTGGCCCACTGATGGGCAACTTCAACCCAAGAGCTCAAGCAAAGCAGGATGAGTTTTTGCAAGTAGTCTAGCCACCAGAGCGAGGTAGTCCACCTCCAGGTAGTCACAGGCATCCTTCCACCTTGGCTAATTGATTGTTGCCTGGCTTACCAGGGTGTAAAGATTAGAGAAACTATCCAGTCTTCGTCGAAGGCATTGTCTTGCATTTGCAGAGATGTTGATTCTAATGCTTGTTGTGCTGATGGGATCATTTGCTAAGTTCTTGTTCAATTCTACTAAGATTACTAGACTGACTATGTTCAATACAATTTTATGGTGGGATCTTAGAAAGTTGACCGCCTACTCAGTGACTACAAGAAACTTCCTATTGTTATGTCAAAGCTTCCTCCTTAAGTAATCTTCCTTGTTGAAGACACATAGCATCCACTTTTGGGAATCTTCTTGAAGGCTTACAACATAGTAGTGGTACGAACTATTGAGTTGCGCATGTTGCTGACATGGGGCGGTCCTTACTCTTGGCTCTGCATGAACTCGCTAAGTCTTGCATGTAGTAGCTAATGCAGTTGTTGAGTCGTGCACATGGTAGTCGATGCAATGTTGCCTCGTGCATGTACCATCCGATGTATATTGGTTTCTACTCCTTTGCTCTGCTTGTATGTACTGATGTGAGCGATCTGATGGTCTATTGAGGTGTGACTTATGGTAAACCGTCTCCTTCTAATTCACTATACTACTTGTGCATAGTAACTCTAACTTACGTATACTTGCCAGAAGCTTACATCAAGATGTTAACGTTTTTTAACACTTTGTGTTTAGTGGAATTCACCTAGATTTTGTAACATAAAAATGTTGTGTCCATGTTTTTGAATTCGAATCTTGTAGTTCAAGGGAAATCTCCGTGCGTTGTAATGTTTGTTAAGAAGTGTACATGTTTCCCTTCATTTATGTATTAGTTGTTTTGTCTATTGTGATCCTCTCACATTAAAGGTGTGGTCTTAAAACCCCTTGTTTCTTTTACTGTATGCGCAAATGAAAACATTCAGTGATATCGAGACAAGGTTATGGTTACCATTAGCTCAACGATGCCCCCCTCCCCCCCCTTGCAAATCCCTCTAGTGCATTGGGGAGCTGTATCCAAAAGTGTATTGGGAGAAAAAGAATTCTTTTGGTTTTTGTGACTGCAGGTCCACACCTCCCTTCGAATACACTAGTTTAGGAAAGAAGGCTCCTCCTGTTACACTCCGAAATACACCACCCCAATACACGTTTAGTTGCAAGGGGAGGGGGGATTGATATACAAAAACCCTCCCCCCTCAAATTTGACAAGTGTATGACCAAAGTGTAGCAGGGAGTGTGTTTTGTAGACAGGACAAAAAGGTGGAATATGTGCATCTACATGAAGGAATAGTAAGCCATGAATTTCACGCATGTGATGTCTATTGCTTAATCTACATTACCACCTACAAGAGTGTACACAAATAGTTCATTGCACTTTGACCCCGCCATAACAAGACCCTAAGTGGCTTCCCGCTTGCACAACACCCTCTACTGTAGTGGGTGAGTGAATTGGGGAGTGTATGAGGTGCAAAAAGATTTTTTTAAAGTTTTGTAGTGGCAATTTTGTACTACCAATGGATACATTAGTTTGAAAAAGAAGGATCCCCTAGCAAAATTTTCTAATACATAACCCGAATGCACTTTCAACTTTTAAGGGAGGGGGGTCTCAATACAAGGACCTCCCTCCAAAATTGGACGAGTGTATTGCAAGAGTGTAGGTCAGAGTGTATCTAGTAGAGGAAAAAAACAGACATGTGGATATCTACATGTAGTACTTGTAAGCCGCTCCTTTGAAGCATACGATGTCTCATTCTTTGTCAGCATGATTAGCTAAAGGACTACCCAAATAGTTCAATGAACTTTGACCTCGCCACAATAGGACGCCAAGTGGACCCCCCCTTCCCCGAGAAACCCTTTAGTGTATTTGGGAAGTGTTTTGGGGAGTGTATATGGAGAACAGATTTTTAAGGACTTTTCTAACGCATGGTCCACACGTCCCTTTGAATGCACTAGTTTTTAAAATTGGGCTCCCTCAACTTCACAATGGAATTCCCCATCTCCATGAAATTTCAACTGGGAGGGGGAGACTGGATATAATAACCCCCGTAATAGTGGATGTGTATTGTGGGAGTGTGGCTCGGTGTGTATCTAGCAAAAAGGGAAAGAACAAACGTGTCTACATCTACATTGGAAACTTGGACACTGTCAATTTCAAGCATGTGACATCACTCGCTTTGTTTACATAACCAGTTAGAAGAGGATACACCAAACTTTCTGTATTCTTCGACCTTGGAATAACGAGACCGGAAGTGGATTCCCCCCTCCGCCCCCCTTCCCCCCCCCCCTCGGACAAACCTATTGAGCATTGGGGAAGTGTGTAGAAGAGTGTATTTGGGGAG
>SZWC01021974.1:0-24404 GCA_023375785.1 Penium margaritaceum | reverse complement strand
TGGGGGCGAGGGAGGCGGGGGGGAAGGTGGCGGGGACAGAACAGGGGGAGGTGGGCGGACGGGGGGAGGCGGGCGGATGGGAGGGGGGGGACGGACGGGAGGGGGCGGGCGGACGGGTGGTGGCGAGCGTGCGGGCGGGGGCGGTCTCAAGGGTGGAGGCGGAGAGGGGCTCTTCGTGGATGCTTGTCTCCGAGGAGGGGACTTTGGGGCAGCTGCCACCTGCTCCAGCCCCGCCCATGCTTGCAGCACGAGCAGCAGCAGCGGCAGCGCAGCCTGCGTTAGAAATGACAGGCTGCGGACTGCTCGCCGACGCCAGCGTCTGTCTGGTGCCGACACTTGTAGGGGGGAGTGTTGCGCCTGCAGGAGTGACAGTCAGAAGCACCAGCACCAGCGGCAGCGGCAGCAGAAGTGCCTGAGTTAGATGTTGACTTCTACCTCACAAGAAGGGTTGAATGGAGTTGCGAACACACGGCAGCACGGAAGCAGTGGGGGCATGGCTACATTTGCTTGTGCGACAGCCACGTCTCTAGCATATGCGGTGGCTGCAGCAACTGTGACAGCTGTAGTGGTTGCTGCTGTGGTGGTGGCTGCTGTAGTGGTGGCTGCTATAGTGGGGGTTGCTGTACTGGTTGCCGCGGAGGCAGTCTTCCATGCCTATGTGCATTGGGAGCAGATTCACAGCACGACTGACACGGCATGCCATGGCATGGCATTCCATCGCATCGCATGGCATGGCATGGCATGACATGGGATGGCTTGGCACATTATGGCATGCCATCACTTGCCAACCCGTGCTTGACCGTGCGACACCATGCCGTGTCATACCATGCCGTACCACACCATGCCGTGCCACACCATGCTGTGCCACGCCATGCCGTGCCACACCATGCTGTGCTACGCCGTGCAATACCATTTGGTCCCATGCGATGCCCTTCAACTCCATGCGGCAAGACGCAACATCGTGCCAAGTTCAGCCCACAACTGATAGACGGTGGCATGTGGCGCCCACATGCCACCGTCGTCAGAAACACAGTTGATCTAAGCAACAGTTGATTGCGCAGCACAGCGGGGCGAGCTTCTAGATGTTGACTTCTACCTCACAAGAAGGGTTGAATGGAGTTGCGAACACACGGCAGCACGGAAGCAGTGGGGGCATGGCTACATTTGCAGTATGGTAGACGCATGTTAGCAATTCTGGATTTGTAGAGGTGAGAAGGGGAGAGTGACCCTCCATTGCTAGTGGCAACAGAGGCATGGCACGGCATGGCATGGCATGGCATGGAATGGCATGGCATGACATGGCATGGAATGGCATGGCATGGCATGGCATGGCATGGCATGGCATGGCATGGCATGGCATGGCATGGCATGGCATGGCATGGCATGGCATGGCATGGCATGGCATGGCATGGTATGGCATGGCATGGAATGGAATGGCGTGGCATATCTCATAGCATCACAAGGCAAATCAAAACCATACACACATGGTACGCGCCACCCGCCACCCACAGCACGGCCCAGCCACCCCCCCTCCCCCCTTTTGGGGTTCGTGCAGCACAGCATACCAGTACACTGATCGTAGACCGTGCGCGTCGCCCTACATGGCTAGGAACAGCTGGCCATAGACAGTCGTCCTTGCAGTCATCAAGTGCGCGCCCTTGCAAAACCAAAGCGACAGCTCGGCCGACGTAGATGTAGCGTGGGATGGCATGCGTGGGCAGGAGCGGCTCCAGCCTCATTAGCATGCTGCCTGCGGATATGTCTGACACTGCGCAGTCGAGATGCGCCTCGCCACCTACATTGCACCGCAATAACCCTCACCCTAAGCATCGTCTTCTTTTCTACTACTACTGACCCGCTCCTCCCCCTGTCTTCCCCTTCTCTTCTCCTTCTCCTCTCCCTCTGCCTCTGACTCTGCCTCTCCCTCTCCCCTTCCTCACCCCTCCCTCTCCCCTCACCCCACCCTTACCCCTCCTTTCCCCCTCCCTTCCCCTACTCTCTCACCCCTCCTCACCTCCACCCCTCTCCACCCTCTCTTCTCGCCGCTCCCCCTTCCCCGCTCCCCCATGCTCCCCTCTCCCCTCGTCTCTCTTCCCTTGACGTTCCTTTCTGCCTCTCCCATGGAGAATCTCCCTTGCCAACGAATGCAACTGAGCACGTGCCACTCTGCCGCCAACTACAGCGCGCCACCGTTTCCACGCAGATTCAGTCACTTGCGTTCCCTCTCTCGTGAAATGCGCCACCCACCTCCCCCCCCACCCCCCTCCCCACCCCTCCCGCCCATCCAGCCTCCCCAACTGCACCTCCCTTCCCCACCTCCCGCCCTCCCAACGCCGACCGACCCTCCGATACTACCTACCTCCGCCCTCTCCCACCGTCTTTCCCAACGCAAGAAGGGAGCGGCAGTGGGTGGATCAGGGAAGCAGAGGGGGTTGAGGGGAGGGCGGGGACGAAGGGGGGATTGATGGGGGCCATCAACAGTGCTTAGTCCCAATCCGAGTCGGCATCCCCCACGAGATCCCTCGCTACCGATAGAGCAGCGTGGCATGCTGAGCGTAACAACGCGTCACCACGCCACACCACACCTCGCCACCACACCACACCAACACACCACGCCACATTACGCCACCGCGCCACGCCACGACACGCTGTGGCGCAGGATGTCCTCGCACAGTACGATCCCTGCGACCCTGGCTGACAGAACCGAAAGCTTCACAGCAGGCCAGGGATGCAGCGACTGCTGTTGCGGCTGATGCTGATGCTGCTAACTCTTACGGCGTAAGGTGACGGTGCCGCCCACCTACCGAACCAGATCATCGCTCGGTCGCGCAAATAATCGTCCCTGCTCCCCATCATCTGGGACGGAGATCATAGTTACAGGTGCCATGACAGGGGCGCGATCGCAAGTCTTACCATGTGGATGCGCGAGAGGAACGGCGGGGAGGTCGACCCTGCACGATCGGTGGGTACAGTCTCCGCTGCCGACCCGGCCACTGCAACCGTGCACCGATCGCCGTCCACAAGTCGACCGTGGTAGGAAGAGATATAACAAGCAGAGTGGCGGCCCGCAAGGCTAGTACACGGCGGAAACGAGTTCAGCTCCGAGAGAGATCTGCGGTCGACTAGAGGCAAACGGTCGGTGGAGACAATCTGTAGCCTACACACTGTAGGTCATGGGGTGATCTTCGAGTGATCCGCGTCGCTCGTAAAGAGCGCTGTCGCGTTGTCGGTCGCGCGTGTGCTGGTCAGACGAGCCGCGGGAGTTTGGTCGGCACGGCACCGAGCTCCACTAGGGTAGGAGGCGAAGGTGCGCAAAGGGAACGTGAGGGACAAGAGAGCAAGACATGTGAGGGAAGCTGAGAGCTGCGGAGGGGCACGGGAGGGAGACCGCCGCACCGCCACGCGTTGCTGCCGCAGCGCCGTGGGATTGAATGCGGAGGGCGGTTGGTGAGGGGTGCCAGATGGGTGGGCGTGAGTGGACAACGCAGTGAGGAGTGGAAAACGTGCGAGAACGTTGAGGAGATTGGGAACGCCTCTTGACCCGTCTACTTCAAGATTCAACTCCTCGCTTGCCCTCATGCGCATATCAATTGTCCAAGCTTTCTTTACGTGAACCTTTCTCTCTCGCAACCATGTCTGCTGCCCCCCCACCCCCACAGTTGAAACCCGTTTGCCCTAGCTTTCCTGACCTCTCAAGCAGTACAGGTTTGCTATTATCTCTCTCAAATATCACCCACAAAGGGAGATAGCGGGGGGAGGGGGGCTTCGTCTGGGGACGATGAGTAGTCGCACGTATCGACGCCGGTCTATCCGAACCCCCGAGCGCTACACGGGCGAGTCTCGGCCTTGAGAGGGTTATTTTTTTCGTTTGGACATGTTTTTGTTCATCCTTCGAAAACTGGCCGCGGCTAAGAGTCGTCGTCCATATTGGCCATAAAGTGTCGCTCGCCTTCAGATTTGGCCATAATTGACTGCGCTCTGCGGCCTCCCTGACTGTTTTGCTCATATTCAAGCCCGCGTCGGCTCCTCCTTTCAAATGTGGCCATGAAGACGGCCGACGAAAAGAGGATCGCGCGAGCGAGCGATATTGATAAAAAAACCCCGCAACCACTCGGTAAACTCCAAAAGCCATGCTAAATATTGATAGGTAAAAAAATGGACATGAAAGGAGAAATATTCACCTTCTAGCACACTGTAAGAAATATAGAAGTAGAACCACCATGATAAGGGAAAATGAAACACCAGTAAGAATTTGAAGGGACTTGAAAGCATCTTTATTACTAGGACAGGTGAATGGAAATCAAAATATAACTAATCGCCCTTCAATTGGTCATAAAATGAAGAAGCATAATGTCCAAAACAAACAAATTAATAAAAATTTTAGATTTAAGACATAATTAGTTTTTCAAACCAATCATATGAACATTGTGATATAAAATAATTGTGCATCAAATCAAAAGAAGATGAACTTTGACATCTAAAGAACGGAATTTCACTGAGATTAAGGAACCAATATACATTGATTTGTATATATTGAAAAAAACAAATATATAAATTCAAAGAAAAATAAAAATCATCAAATCGTAAAACAACGCATTTTATTTTAATTTAAATCCCCAAAAAATATTTAATGTTCAAATTAGAAACATTATTCCATTATTTAATATCAATTTCTAATCAAGCGCTTCCTATTACACAAAATTAATGAAATTTCAAAATTTGTTGGAAATTTTGTTAGTTAAATTTCATTTTATTATTTAATTACAATATAATTATGAAATTTTGCTATCCTATCTTAATTCATAGAAGTTATGATCAGGTTTCATTTATTAAAATAATATTGTACTTAATAAACTTGTATAAATACTTGATTGAATGCTAAAATGAGATAATTGCATATAATTAACAATCATTGAAACATAAAGTGTGAAGAATAATTCATTAAATCCTTATATGAGTATTTAATTATGGAAAATGTTCCATGATCATGATTTTAAGCATTACTTATGCTTCTCCATGTGCTTAAAATTTGAATTATCACGCAAATTTTTATGAATAACACATTTCAATCAAGTTATTTTCATTATGAATCAATATATTCGAATTAAATTACATTTGTACTGTAATACTATGTGCTTGTAAAGTTATTTATTTATAATTTTTTATTTATAATTTTTTCTATATGAAAGCAAAAAACGCATAAAAATTAACCATTAGACTCAAGGAAATATGTCAAATGATATAGAAGAGAACTTTTCGTATTTATTCAAATCATTTGTGAACATATTCATGAAGAAGATTAGTTTACCAAATTTTCTAACCTTGTGATGGTTGAGTAATTGTATTTCGATTTCAATCACCTATTCTAGTAATTAAGATGATTTCAAGTCACTTAAAACTCTTAGTGGTGTTTCATTTCGCTTATTATTGTGGTTTTACTTCTTTATGTCTTGGAGCGTGTTAGGAGGCTAGTATTTATCCTTTCATGTCCATTTTTGTACCTGTCAATATTGAGAATGGCTTTAGGAGTACACCGGGTGGTTACGGGTTTTTTTTCGTCAATATCGTTCGCTCGCTCGCCCGATCATTTTTCCGTCGGCCGTCTTCATGGCCACATTTGAATGGAGGAGCTGGCGCGCGGTTGAATATGGCTAGAACAGTCAGGAAGGCTGCGGAACCAGTCAATTATGGGCAAATCTGAAGGCGAGCGACTCTATATGGCAAATATGTATGACAACTCGGAGCCACGGCCAGTTTTTCGAAGGATGAACGAAAACACGACCAAAACGAACAAATGACCCCTTGAGAGTGTCGAGAGGCTGCACTGGCGCACAAACGAGACTGTAGGCCTGCGCGACATCGGGATGGGATGCGCAGCACACTCTCCGCAGCGTCCATCGACGGTCAGGATGCGTCGTTGGCAGGCAGTGCCACCAGCACGGCGGACTGCTGAGAATGAACTTCCACGATTTTCTACGGCACTTATGCAACCCAACGGCTCCGGAGAACGTAAACGCGGAATTGAGGGAAACCTGCTCCCGCAGGCCTACCTCCTCCCCATCCGTCTCCTCTACGAGGAGAGTGGGGGGAAAAAGCTTGAGCGGATTCCGCAGGAGACGTTGAGACAAGCTGGAACGAATATGGGCGTACGGAATGTGCCGGACTCCACGGCGAAACAACGTAGGGCAAGGCTGGCAACGTCGCGAATTAGCGCTCGCGTTGGCGACGTGAAGGACTACACCGTGTCCTCGCAGGAGCAGAAACCCCATTTCAGATGAAGGATCGCTCATAAATGGGTTTCATCCGGACGTGTCCTCAAGCGTAGCGAGTATGTGACGCCTTTTCATTTGTCATTCGAAATCGTCGCGAATAATGTAGTGCTTCGATTAGTTAAGCGACAAAGCCTCGCTCCTCGATTCGAAAGTTCAAACCTGTTGTGAGTTTTAGAGAGTTCAGCCAACCGGACTAGGCCACCTTGAGGGTGTCATGCTGGCCCTCTTCGACACAGCCATCGCGGACCATCGTCAAAGAGAGTCGATTACGACGGTCCGCGACGGCTCTCTCGGCATGCAAAGCCTTGCGCTCTCGTGGTGGGCCAGTCCGGATAGCTCAAAGCAAGAGAATTCGCGACGAGTTTCTCGCTGTCAAATCGGCCAACGAGGAGGTGCTTCTTCGCCAATGATATGCTGCATTTACTCGCAACGATTTCGATTGACCGTTACGAGAGCGTTCTTAATTCACTTCCCGTTCTGACGCGTCCGGATAAACTGCTCTCTCAACCGGGCAGTGACAAGCAACGGGCAACCTGCTTTGAGGACATGGTGTAGTCCTTGCTGACGCCAACGCGAGCGCTGATTCGCGACGTTACCAGCCTTGCCCGTAGGGTCGGACAAGTGAGGAGGCCAACTGAAGGGAGTTGTTTTGGTCGCCGACTAAAACCGGCGGCCATTCGTCCAAGCAAGCGCTATCCACTGTCATTCACCGAGGCTGTCACCAATGTAAGATGCTAAAAGTAGTTCGGTGAAGACTGTACGAGAACTCACAAGGCAAAACAGGTATTCTCAAACGTATGTAACATAGGGTTACAAACTTCGATATAAACCATGAGACCAGTTTCTTTGCAAGGCGAAAATAGGACCTCTTGTTAACACAATAACCTCTGTGCAGCCATAACCAGAAGAGCGCAAACCACTAAATCCCTGAAAAGCAAAAACATTCAATACAAGAGGTAAAATAATGAAGCGAATAGAATGATACAATAATGACCGCACTACAAAAGCATGCAAAACATAAAAAAAACGATGACACAAGGAACTACATATGTACGAATTGTTCAGAAACGACACCATCTATCAGAAAAACATCATTATTCCTTGACGCATGGCATGTACTTCATTGTCATGACCAGACTCAATGGAAGAGATACTCATCATGTATCAAAAAACAATGAAGTTCCTTCTTCATGCCACAAAGAATAAACAAAACATAAGTTGTAAAAAGGTAATATAATTGGCATATAGGAACCCCATTTTACATCAATGAAAAACAACATCATAATTATTAAAATATATTCCTCAATTCTATAATTATACATAATTAAAACTTACATTCAAAATTCGAAATAACATGCAAATTCAAAAAGAAACATCCACGTTATACCAATCATCTCAAATTAACAAATCACTATCTACAAATGGAAGTCAACCTTCCATAACTTTAGTCATCTTGAATTCAATACGACTCTATGAATTCAACCATCAAAACATAAATGTAATCGCCCTTTGCTTTCACAAGAAACAACTCATGTATGATTCCAAAAACAAGACCAAGTTTGAAAACTAGTATGGTACATGTCAACACATAATCAAAACTTAAATCACTTCTCCATCTTAAGAACATACCATTTCCCCAATCAGTAAAAAAACTTTTTCAATGACTCAAATCATTCCATTTGCACATCGATAAAAACATCAAAATTCTCGTAAAACATTTAATACCCTCTTGGAATGATACACATCAAAAATAGGATTGTAGTAGATATTCAACTTAAAGAATAAAAACACACAAGAAATTTAGCCTTACCTTACTACCTAGGATATTTGACGACCACATTTTCACTCTTTTTGAAATCATTCCTTTAAATGCTGAATTGTGCACTTTCTTGTTCTTTTAGTCCTAATTGGTTGAACTTGCAAGTAAACGCCTCAATGAAATTGTCAAAGCGACTCGGTCAAAGCCACATGGACGCAAGAATCCGACCACCTCGCTCGCAATGGCTACTTGCTCCACATCTAGTATTCAAATGACTTGGACTTTCTGGATTCTACATCCACATCATCAATATGAATTTTGTTCACTCAAAAGGAGTGCTTGCATGTCACTAAGTGTGTAGCCCACACCAAGATCGCGTGACACTCTCACTTCAAACCAACCACAACACATGAAGAATCGCTATTTGTAGAAGGTTTCCCCAAAGGAGCGTGTTCAATGCCTTAACCGTGACTTGGACATGCAGTTCCTCTTCTGCCAACACGTGTCCACCGCCCCATTGGCCGCCCTTGCAAACCAGTGACACTAATGTTGGGCGACTCTTAGGCTCCACACGCTCCTACACATGAAGTCGGTTTGACCAAAGTAGTCTTATAGCATATGCCTCTCTCACACCCGGAAACAATAGTTGCATCAATGTCTACGGTGAATTCAAGTAATGTACCCGCCGGTTCTAAGAAGGCTATAAGTGATTCTTTGCAAGATGAGTGCCAACTCCAACTCTGTAACACCTTCTTCTTACGTGGCGCATGTAAAATGATGTGCAACTTTCAATGGCATGCATGTAGTCATAGAGCGCAAGCGCAAGAAAAAGGCTACTCAAGAGCCAACAAGAGAGCGTCCCCGTACTTCCCCTCTTCCTGAACATTGTGGTCACAGCTCCATTAGCTTGGAGGAGCCATAATAGCCGCGTCTACTTACCTACGAAAACAATAACTCCTGCTTTGACAAAATAAACTCCAACTAACATGAAAGCGGCAAATCCACAGACACAAAGTGTTTAGAGCTTGTTCTTATGCGCTCCAAAACCACCATTGAAGACTTTAGAAGCAGCACCACATGCCATAAGCATGATCTACGACGAAAAGTTTTGTTTAGCTCACTTTCTAGTACTTGTGTTCTCAAGGCCCACATAACTGTGTTCTCAAGACCCACATAACATTCTTCCCAAGAATCAAGCATCTAAAACAAGGCTTCCTCACTCTATACAGCATTTCAGTGTCTGTCTTCCACCATCCACCATCAGGGCTGATTAAACAAATACAAGGTGCTAAATCAATGGTAAGCACAAGTTATTACAATGGCACAAAAGAGCAAGCCGTCCACACCTCTCACTAACTGCAAGTGTGCATAGAAGCAAGGGCAAGCACGCATTTCTAAGAAGGCGGCCAAAGCTTGTTGAGGCCACCAAGACCGAGCTAATGCACGCCTGAAGCGCAAGGATGCCCATGATTAGCAATAGCATCCGTCGCGACATCATGATGGTGATTGGACAGCATGCTAGTGAAGACCTTAGGTCTAGGAAAAGAAAGAGATATAGGTGTTAATAGGAAAAGATTTAGATGTATATACATATAGAATTAGATGAATTCAATGATTTGAGTTAAGACAAAAAATGAATATGGACCTGGATTCAAATCCAAATCACGAAAACATTTACGTACAAATATGAACAAAGATATGTAGAACGTACTTCTGCATATGTATCAATATGTAGGTATACATGAATAAAAACAAAGACTGGTAGAAATAAACATATACATTTGAATTACGACAAAGATAACGATGAACGTATAAGATGAATGTAAATATTTACATATGCAGAAATACATTTGTGAATATCTGTTTTATACAAAGATATAAACATGTAAACTAAGAATAAGATATGCTCATAGATTTCATAGTTTTTTTAACTTATTTCATACTAATATAAACAAAGAGTAATGAATATTTGTATAATAGAGGTTTGATTACATGTAACAGATCGAGTCTCCACCTCCTGCTCTGAAGTCGTCCTCGGAGTTTACAAATTCGCATTCTCAGTCCGAGTAAGGGACTGACCCCCTTCGCAAAACTGAGCGGCAATCGTCCTGAGCGACCCAGAGCAGGGAGACTCGAATAGTTCGAGTCTCCAGAGGCCCATTTCTGTTTTAAACCAAACCCTTGGTTTTGGGACCCAAACCAAGGATTTTTGCCTCAAACTTGTGTCTTCGCACGAGTTATTCCGTTCATTCTATGTCAAATTTTGTCGTAAACAAACTTCAATTTCCATTTTGCCGTTCTGGCACGAAATCGTCGCGTGCGAGGCACGTTGGCGATTTCACGCCAGCTTTCTCGACCTCACCCATGCTCCCCTTATCCCTCGTCCTCTTGTGCTCATTTACAAGGAGGGTGAGGGGGAACCACGGCACGAGGCCACGAGGCCTCGCCCTACAGGCCCTCATGTTCCCTCAGCCACCAATCAGGCTGAGGCCGCGATTGGTGGCTGGCAGCTGGCCCGCCAAGGGCCGGCCAGTCGTTAAGCCGACCGCCGGCCGTACAGCGGGCCGGCAGCGAGCTGGCCAGCGGCCAGGGAAGTGCTGGCCGCCGGCAAGCCCTCGGTGACGCGAGGGGTGGTGCGCAACCACCCCTTGCTTCAGCGAGGAGGGAGGGCCAAACCGGTCCTCCCGATTCATTCCTCCCCACTTATTATGAACTGTCCCGGTTCATGAACAACAAGTAGGATTGTCAGTCAAGGAGTCATTAACGATGTGAAAGAAAATTAATAATTTCAATCACCAGCTAGACATGAACATGTGCATGGTACTTAGACCTAAGCTCCAGCTTGTTGATTAGCATGGCTGGTGGCCTCCCCCCTTTAGGCTAGAGTGTCCGCGCGACAACCATGTTGGGCGTCCCCAACCTCCTATGGTCGCTGTCCATGAATGCTGCCTTGTGGGATTGTTATTCACATTTTCCGCGTTCAGGTGATACCTCCTACAGCGCGTCAATCTGTGCGAGCTGCAAGCTTGCTTCAGTACTCGTTGACCAGCCCTGTAGGCAACCAAGATTCGAGCTCCCATGAATCATGTTTAGGTCCACAACTGGCCCGATGAACGAGGTACTTCCTGACAACGCGCGACCGAAGAGTACGCTCTCAGTGTTGGAGTAGGCGAAGGACCTTGGATTGGTCGTCAGCAGCCAGGACCGCTCGCGGTGGCTGAACATTTCCGTTTGCCGTGTATGGAGCTAGTAGGCTCACATGAAACACGTCATGTATCTTCATACTCGGCAGAAGTAGCCATCGGTATGCCACAAGCCCGATGCGTGCCACAATGGGAAACCACCCAATCCACTTCGGTAAACATTTTCTTGTCGCTGACAACTTCAGCCAAAGGTATTTAGTCCTAAGAAACACTTTGTCACCGATGTCAAACGAGACCTCCCAGCAACCTTTGTCGGCATATGCCTTTTGTCGCTGCCGAGCTGCTTGAAGGTGACCGTTCGCCTCCTGTAACAAGGAGTCGATGTGCTCGGCAAAGGTTTGAGTGGAAGAAACCTACCCTCCTATACTCCCACTCTTCACCAATGAAAAGGGTACCACTGGATGCCGACCATTGTTTAACACGAACGGTGTGAACTATGTGGACTCGTTCACCGAGTTGTTCACCGCAAACTCCGCAGGTGCTAGGAATTCGTCCCAATCATGCATGGAAGGGTCCACGTACATGCGGAGCATCTACTGAAGAGTGTGATTCATGCGCTCTGTTTGTCTGTTAGATTAAGATTGAAATAATGCCGACATTTGCGATTCACTACCAAATTATTCGTGCATCTTTTGCGAAAATGTACTATTGAATTTTCGATCTTGATGGGAGATAATGTGCACTGGCAAGCCGTCGTAATTTACGACACCCTCAAAGAAGAGACGAGCGGTCTCCTCTGCGTTCACATCAGTGGTTGTAAGAATGAAGTGTGTCATCTTCGTCAAAAGATCCACAACCACTAGTATTGCATCATGGCCATGGGCCGTGTGCGAAAGACCAATAATGAAGTCCATGCTGACGCACTCCCATGGAGTCCCAGGAATGGGAAGCTGTTGGAAGAGTCCAAAAGCTTCTTCTTGCTAGCCTTATTTTGAAGACATTGGTCGCATGTCATGCAATATTGACGCACATCAACACTCCACCTTGGCCACCTATAGTGGTCTGAGAGTGCCTGTCCGGTCTTTTGGGGTCCCACATGACCTGCTACCGGCGGGTCGTGGAACTAGAAGATAACCTTTGCTCGAAGGTCTCCTGAGTTTGGCACAACAACTTCTTCTCCGTGCCAAAAGATTCTTGCAGCCTCCACCAAGCCGTACTTGATCAGATTTTGAGCGTCTTGAAACCAAGAATCCACACAGTATCCCATGCAGATCTTGTTTACAAAACCGTTGTAATGGATAATCTCTCGTGGTGGATGCCGTAGAGGTGCAGGGGGATCTGGTGGTTGTACTATTGCTGTTTCAATGGCCATTAAACACCCACTTACCTCGGTGGTTACATTTATTTCCATAGGTTTTCGGCTTAGTGAATCGGCCACATTGATGCGTCCTGGCCGATATTCCCATGAGAACGAGAATCGACTCAGGTATTCACAACAACATGCCTGCCGTCTTGACAGGTTCGGTTGCGTTTGGAAAAACACCAATGGATTATGGTCGGTCATGACCGTCATACCCCCTTCAGCACCCTCGAGGTAGCAACGCCACATCTTGAAAGCATGTACTACCGCAAGGAGCTCTTCATCCCCAGTCGTGTACCGCATTTTAGCGCGAATGAGCTTCCGACTCTCATACGCAACTGGGTGACCGTTTTGCATGAGGAAGGCTTTGATTCCTACTGCCGACGCATCACATCAAACCTCCCATGGTTGCGATGGATCCGGAAGAGCTAGGATGGGTGCCATGGAAAGGAGCTCTTTGACCTTCAGAAAAGCATTCTCCCAATCTGATGTCCATTCCCAACGCACATCTTTTCGCGTGAGCCTCATTAACGGAACTACCAGGGTCAAATACCCTTGCATAAACCATCGAAAGTAGTTTGGAAGGCTGATGAAAGACCATATCCGCCCAACATTCTCGGGACGTGGCAAGTCCACAACGGCTTGGACCTTTAGTGGGTCGACACAAATGCCGTCCTTGTCGGCGATGTGTCTAAGGTATTTGAGTTCATCTTGTGCAAACTTGCACTTGCTCACTTTTGCATAGAACTTCTGTTTGCGACAATTGCGAGAACTTCGCACAAATTTTCTATGTGCTCTTCCATTGATTTGGAGAAAACCAAGATGTTGTCCTGATAAACCAAGACAAACTATACGAGTTGCTTGGCGAATGTTCGGTTCATTTCTCCTTGGAATGCTTTCGGGGCATTCGTAAGCCTAAAACATAACACTCGGAACTGATAGTGTCCCATGTGCGTTTGAAACGCGGTTTTGGGCACATCATCTTCTGCGATGCGGATTTGATGGTACCCTTGAGACAAATCCAAGGACAAAAATACTTTTGCTCCTTGGAGTTGGTCAAACAGGTCCTCAATCCACGGTAAGGGGAATCGATTCTTCACCGTCAGCTTGTTCAACGCCCGGTAATCCATGCACATGCATAAACCACCGTCCTTTTTGTTCACAAAAAGGATCGGCGCACCATACGGCGAGCTACTGGGCTCGATCGACCCCTTTGCAAGGTACTCTTTGATTTTGCGTTCGGCCTCTTGCCTTTCAGTTGGACTAAGGCAATACATGGGTCTGAACGAAGGAGTCACCTACGGTTACAGCGGAATATAGTAGCCCATGTGTCTTTCTGGTGAAAGCCCTACCTGTGGGTCTTGGAATACATCCAAGAACTTCGCCAATAGAGATCTGATCTCTTATGGCGTGCCTTCCGTCACGTCATCCTCCACTTCCTGCAGTTGAGCCAAGACGTATCGACAACCTTGTCGAATACGTCTCTAGACCTACATTGCAGACAAGCTGGCATGGACTTTGAGTCGGGTCGGTGAAAGTTCCGTACTTGGAATCAACGTAAAGCGGCGTAGTCCTTTTTGGAGGATCAAACGCTTTGATTCAAACCACATTAGAGCTTTGTTTTCACGGAGCCAGGGATCGCCTAGCACCACGTCAAACGGGTCAAGAAGGTTGAGTACATTCAGCGTGACACTTTGTGTGTACCCTTGAATACAATTTTTTTCTTTACAAGTACCAATCACGGGTATCGCACGGTTGTCACCGACAACAACTGCACCATTCGAAGGCTCATACTTCGAGCCAACCTGTAGGGTAAAGCAAAGGCTAACAAAAGAGTCGTCCCCTTTAGTGTCAGCCAGTACGTTCACGGGAGCACCAACTAGGTATCCTTTGAACTGCATCGTCATGTTGCCTCCACTCTTCCAAGTGAACAGACTCGACGACGGTAAGCCGAGTTTGTGAGCACGAAATCTGTACGATGGGCGTCGTAACTCCCATGATTCACCCACTTGAGTCCACATCTTGTGGGCACGTGTGAATTCGGCTAGCACCTTCCAGTCTTCAAATTTGACTGGGCCCAAATTGTCGACAAAAGGTACTTTGAATGTGATTGAACTCATTGCTTTGACGGTGTTTGCTTCAGTCACTATGTCAGACAACTCTTGCACATTCGTTGGTGTCGCCACTAGTAAGCATGTACGATCATGCATCTCATCTCAAGATGGAAGGTTTAGTGGGCAATGTCGGTCAGCAAGTGTAGAATGCGGTTCAACAAGAGGAGAGAAGACAACAAAGAAATTTGAACTCGTCAAAAACTCAAATTGTTTAACATCCTCATCTGAAAACATGAACCCACACTCATGATGAAGTTTTATCCCTGAGTGGTCCCCACTGATGTCACTCCAGGGTGGGGAAAACCTGCCCCACGGCCGGGCCCATTGCCATGACCGCGACCCTGTCCACGGCCATGTTCGCGGCCTCCTGCTGCACCATCCCCACGAGGTGCTACTACTGTAGCTAATGCCACGGCCTCTTGTCCACCCCCAAAACGTGAGGGCATTCAGCCCTAAATTGGCCTGACTGCATGCATTTGTGGCAGAGCCCTTTGCGGAAGGATGTGTTGTGACGCTCACGCGCCACCTGCAGCTCGTCATGCTCGCTGCTGCGCTTGTTGTTTGGACCCTTGTATCCACCAGCCTTCTTGGCTGGAGGGTTTTTAAGCTGCTTGCCCTTGGCCTCGCCTTGTTGTCCAACTGACCCACCAGCCCCTGTATTGTCCATGCGCATGTCGCGACCTTGTTGTGCACATGCGTTCGGCCGTGCATCAAAGTAGTGATTTTTGTTTGCCGAATACAGTTCGCTCATGTAGTCGCACAATGCCCTCCAGCTTGTCCAAGCTTGGCAAGTGGCTGTCGTGGTGGTTTTGTCCTTGAGCTTCTCGTTGGCGGGACCATCACGTAAGTACTCCAGCAGCATGTCCTCCGGGTACTTGAAGGTCTGTGTCCCATCGCCCTTGGTGAAGCTTTCGGCTTCTTCCACGAGTGCGGCCAACTAGCTCAAGTAGGATTCGAGCGAGCAGCCCAGCTGCCTGAAGTCCTTGATCTTGTGGAAGGCGCTCTATGCCTCCTCACTTTTGGTGCACTTCTTGCGTATGATCGCACAGAAGGCCTCCCACTGCATGGGTTGCCACTCGAGGTGCGGCTGCTGCGCAGTCCACTCCTTTACCACAGACTTGAAGAATTTGTCTTCAAGCCGCGTCGTGGCAAGGTCACCCAACTGGCTGAGTGAGGCCTTGAGGCACGTAGAACGTGCTCCATGCGGTTCAGGCATTTGGTCAACTTCACGCCCTTCAAGAAGATCTCCACACAATAGAAGGACGTATTCATGACCGACCCCGAAGTCGTCGAGGAAGGCAAGTCTTTGCTGCCACCGGTAGTGGCATCCGCAGCTACAGTGCGCTGCGCTTGCTGTTGCATCCGCACCTTGGTCATGCTCTGTAACGCCTTATCGAGGTCGTTGCATCGGCGGCTTGCCTCATGGGCGGCCAAGCGCTGCAGCTCGTGATCACGGTCAAGGTCCGTGATGCTCTGCACGGCATGGGCTAGCTGGTTTGCAAACACAAACTTCAGCTCATATGTCGTCAGAGCATCGGCGATAGCCTCTAGGGCCTCGCGTTGTCCGTGCACCCTTACCCACTTCAAGAGGGTACTGTTCACGTACACGCCTCCAAGGAGTCCCACCTTTCGGAGGAGACTGTCGTCGGCGACGACGCTCGAGTGTGCGTTGCCTTTCCCCATTACGGCCGCATCGTATGAAAGAGGATCCGCCCCCATTCCTCTGAGTGGTGCTGCATCTCCACCATCGGTGGTGATCTTGAGTCGGCCTGCGGCCTTGGCAGCAAACTCCGCGAGCTTACGACGGTCATCGTGAATTGCCTTTGCGGCGACGTTGTCTGGCTCGTTCTCGTGAGAACTACCCGTGTGGCTGCTTTCAATGCCCTTGCTGCTGTCGGTAGTCTCGCTGTTGATTGCAGCTTTAGGCCATGCGACGCGCGTCTTGTCCTTCTCGAGAAATCGGCTTGAGTTTGTCGCACGACGATGGCGATGGTCGCGATCCTTGTCGCCTTTGCCATCGTCGACGTTGTGCTCTTTGTCAAGGTATCCCCCCGATAAATTCTCCTCCATCGCATCGTCCGTTGCATGAGGGTCGCCCACGTGCGCGTCGACGTGCTCGTCAAGCACCACTATGGCCTCCGCACGCTGCTCGGTATCGCCGAGGTTGGCGTTGGTTGCCTTCGGCGGTAGGGTTGCCCTTGGCGGTACGGTTGCCTTTGGGTTGGCAACCGTGCTCGCGACGGCGGCTCCAAAAATTTGGAGTCCACCGAGAGCTCGTGGTGAGGCCGTCACCACCTTGCCCTTGTTTTTCTTGGACGATCCAGCACTTGCCATCTCATTGTTTGTGCAACTAACACGTGAAGGTCATTGTGAGGATCATCCCATCTCATTGTTTGTGCAACTTAAAGGAGGAGTCGCCTCCTACAATCTAGCTCTCATGATCGGTGAGGCAATTTCAATTGAAACTTCTATTTTCCTTGGCCGCCACGTCGGCACTAGGTCGTGGGTTTAGAAACTAGTCCTCCTAAGCCGTGACTCACGGCACTTTGTAGCAACTAGGATCTAGGAAAACAGAAATTACCAATACAAGGGAGTAACTAGAAGTGTGATTACCGCTCACAAAACTAGGCAAAAGAGCAAGAACGCAAGTGAGTACAAGGTCAAGAGAAAAATGACTACTTTTATTCTTGTCTTCTTTGCTTCTTGTCTTCTGGTCTTCTCAGTCTCTTCTTGCGTCTTCTTGGCACATCTCGCGCCCCTTTGCGGCGTCCTCTTTGAGCCAGCGGCATTAGGGGAGCCGCCAAAAGTCTTCAAGGTGTCACCCTTCTTCCTTTTAAGGTGCTCTCAAGCCGTGAGAGTCCCTAAACTTGGGCAAGGGCGCTGTCCCAATTTTTGGATGAAGGGATTTTGAAGGAGCCTTGATAATGGAGAGGATTTTGTGGTTTTTTAGGGTAGGAACTCCCCACCCCTTCTCACAAAAATCTTTCTAACCCTCTGCAAGTGAAGAGAGGCTCAAAGGAAGAGTCTCCACCAAGTAGAGGGTTTTTCAAGCTCTGTAAAGCACTTTACGGTGCTTCAATCCGTGGATTGTAGATGCCGTAGTCCCTTCTAGCATTTCTGCTGTTTGTAGTTGCTGGCGGCGTTTTATATGTGACGTAGCCGCTGTTTCCGTCGAACCCTTAGTCGTAAGGGTTGTCTGGCTTTGAGAACAACTGTAACGGGTCGAGTCTCTAGCTCGTGCTCTGAAGTCATCGTCAGAGTTTGTAGAATCGCGTTCTCAGTCCGTGTCGGGGGTTTACCCCCTTCGCAAGACCGAGGGGCAATCGTCATCAACGACCGAGAGCAGGGAGACTCGAATATTTTGAGTCTCCGGAGGCCCATTTCCGTTTTTAACCAAACCCCTCGTTTTGGGACCCAAACCGGGGGTTTTTACCTCGAACTTGTGTGTACACACGAGTTATTCCATTTATTTTATGTCAAAGTTTGTCGTTAACGAACTTCAATTTCCATTTTGTCGTTCTCGCGCAAAATCGTCGCGTGCGAGGCACGCTGGCGATTTTGCGCCAGCTTTCTCGACCTCACCCTCACTCCCCCTGTCCCTCGTCCTCTCTTGCTTGTTTGCAAGGAGGGCAAGGGGGGGCGAGGGCACGAGGCCACAAGGCTTCGCCCTCGAGGCCCTCGTGGCCCCTCAGCCTCCGATCGGGCTGCGGCCGCGATCGGCGGATGGCGGCTGGCCGGCCGGTGGCCGGCTGGTCGCTTGGCCGGCTGCCGGCCATCTAGCCGGCAGCGAGCTGGCCGGTAGCGAGCTGGCCGGCGGCCAGCAAAGTGCTGGCCGCCGGCTAGCCCTCGCTGACACGAGGGGTGGTGCGCAACCACCCCTCGCTTTAGCGAGGAGGGAGGGCCGAACCGGCCCTCCCGCTACAATATAAAGCAAAGCATTAATATAGGAGTATAGAATTGCAAAGATATACATACAAATATACAACATACATTGATTTCCTTGTAGATACATTTATGTGAAACTTGATATTCATATCAATAATGTTTATATCTTACCCTATATGAACATCCATGTATGTATATTTACGTTTTCTAATATCTATATCTATGTGTATCATGTATCCATGCTTGTATGTTTGTTTTCATTCATGTTTTCATATATATCTAGATATGTACATTGATATGCGTACTTAAATTATTTTACTTTATCTATATCTATATGTGGACCGATATCTGCTTCCACATAGATTCATCTTTATCTAAAATGATGTTGATACCTAAACCCATACATGTTTACATGTTTTTCTATAACTATCTATGTATATATTAATCTTTCTCTTTGGTGAAATTTAAATCTTCATGTTTACCAATATCAACTTTTACACACACATGTATTCACATCTAGATATTAATGCATGACCTATATTCTACATATCCTATTACATACCTCCATCTATATGTTTTCCTCAAATTTAGCTACGTTCATTATCTTGTTTTCATTAACGTCTATGCTATGTTCATCAATTTTTCTATTCAAACTGAATATTTTACATCCATAAATATACCCATGTCTCTATCTACATCTAAATGTGAATCCATATATACGTCCATTGTATAGGAATAAATGTACGTCTCCATCCATGTTTACATCTGCATTTGTATTTTTAATCATCACTCGTTTATTTTCAGCTTCTTTATATGTTATTTGTTTCAGATTTAGTAGTATTTTTAGTCTTCACTTTCTTAATGTTAGTATTATAGACCTTTTCAATTCTTATCATGGGTGAAATTCACCCCATTCATTCAAACTTATATGGAAGGATATGGTAGAATCACCCATTGTTTATGAGAAAAACATGTTTATGTTTCCATATCATTGAGATTTTCTCCTTTAACTCCCTTACTTCTTCTCTATTCATAATGTGTATTGTATGTGATACTAGAGTGGTTCTTTTAGTTTCCGTCGGAATTTGCATAGCCATCATAGGAATATGCCTTGCTCTTAATGGTTTGTTCTTGGTGGCCATGCTTGTAATGGCTCAATTTCCGTGGCTCGTCAAATTAAAAATTGATGCCAAAATCAATTAACCAACCGTTCCCAAATTCCTAGCATCACTCGAAACCAAACCCGAAATGGGCAAGGCACCTGTCTGGTCTCCCGAACGTGACATCGCTCTTGTCTTCATAATGATTTGAACTCTTGTTGAGTGACACAGACAAATAGATGTTTAGATAGATCATTATGTTTATTGACCCTACGATTCCACAAGAAATGCACCATGGCACAGAGCCACATGTAATAGTGAGAGTCATGAGGGACATACACATTGACAATCATGAAGAGGGGCATGCATGTGCCCACTTTCTAATGTAAAGAGGCACTCAAATATTTAAGTAAATGAATTCCTAACGAGATTCAAAAGGGAGAAGAGACAATCCACATGAGAGCGACATGCCAATGGTAGCCCAAGAGGCCTAGGAAAACCATATCTCTTTTGTTGAGCCCAACTTCATGGCGGCTAGTGGGGTGCTTCATGCTCCGAGCTCGCTCCACATGATTGAACGATACGAATTGATGAGCAGTTGTCAACTTTCCAGGTGTTAAAGATGAGGCATTGGCGTAAGGAAGGAGGAGCAAGGGGTCGGTGCACATAACTCAGTGCCTGTTATAGGCAGAAGCTGGTGTGGTAGTTGTAGTAAACCTAGAGCAGACCTGCCACACAAGATGTCGAGCAGGCCTCGTCCTCAAAAGAGAGGAAGTCATTTAGTGAGAAACAAATTAGACCAGTAGGAAATATACAGGGAAACGGACTTTGCACCTCATAAAACAACTAACAGTCCCGTGCAAAATACAACATTAGATAAGGAAACTGTGTTTCTAGACAAGGTAAGTAGCAGGGGAATTCTAGAGGGAACTAGAGCTCATACAAGAATTTGGATGTACGCGCATGGAAGGAGGGCATATGAAGAGACACGTTAGGAGGTAGGAGAGGTGACCAAGGCTTCATAGTCCTGTAATAGAGGATAGCCTTGGGGATATTGGTAGTGAGGCTAGCGTTGGTGATTGGTTGCACGGGGGGGTTAGCGGTGGATAGTGTGGAGTTTCGGCTCTTAATACCATAATGGTCTAGGGTTGCACGCGTGAGATGGGAGGAGGATGGGTGAGGGGAATGGGAGTGAGGGGAGGAGCTGAAAGAGCTAGGGGAGATGAGGATCGAGCTTACCTTAAATTAGGTTAAGGCACAAGATAGTTAAAACTAAGAGTCTGACATGGCTGAGGTGCACAAGGGCTACGTGTAGGAGTGTGGTATACCATGGTGATCGGTTGTGTACATGCCAGAAGTAAGTAACATTATCAATACACTCCACTAGTAGTGCTTCCAGATACGTTGCATACTTAGGGCTAGAGACAAAGAGGGTAAGAACTAAGATGGGATGGTGTTGAACTCAAAATGTATCATATTTTGTGGTGTCAATCTTGTGACCATCATGGCCAAGAAACACCATATGATTCCATCAGGATGTAATTCATGGGCGTCTTGCAGGCCATGGGGAGGGGTCACATGTGAAATTGAAGCGGTGTACTAGTGCAAGGGTGGGTTGATCCCATATCCCAATGTCATATATTAGGCGAGAGATGTAGAGGGCACAGACAATAGTGGGGTTGAGAGACATATTGTGTATAGAGGATGAGGTGCATTTTCTTCACGCGGTGCCACACATTTGTTGCTCCTTGGTGATTAATGGCTTTATGTCAGTTATGTGGTTATAGATAGCTGAGAAACGTAGGTGAAGGTGGGAGTATATGTTAGAGACGGGAAGGGGATATGCCAAGATTAATGTGGGAAGGCAAATGCTTTGGCCAGACAGGTTACGATATGGGCAAAAAACGATGACAACGCATTTTGCTTTGCGAGATTAAGTGGCCAAGGGGACTAAGAGAGTAGAATTCCTCGTCCATTGCACGTTGAAGGCCACTAACTTATATAGGAGGACAAAATCTTTGGCCTGTAAGAGAAGAGGAATGGGTGTGCCTAGAATAGTGGGAGTATCTGTTTCCATGCGAGAGATGGTGCATGCTACGGGGTCAATGTGGTAGTTGAAGAGTATTGGACTGCACGGGTGACCCTGCAAAAGGCCATGGCAAATGGGAAAGGGATCGGAGTGACGAGCAGTTGTGTGGATGTGGGCGCTTGCTCACGAGTCAATGTTCAGAGCGTGGACTTCATTGTTGGTGAGACCAAGAGCAGCAAGTTAGGCAAAAAGGAGTTTACGTCTTACAGAGTCGTAAGCCTTGCGAAGGTCTAGGAATGCAGCGTAGAGAGGGCGTTTCGTACGGTAGGTTGAAAGAACAAGGGTGTACAAAGTGACGGCATGGTTAACAGATTTGTGTTTAGGGAGGAAAGAATTTTTGGCAGGATGAAGGCATAGATTAGGGGGTGCGCATGATAGTAGTAGTGAGAGGAGGTAGGTGGAGGAGAGTTTGGTGAGAGTTGGCTACACGGTAAGAAGGTTATAGTTTTCTTGATCCGAGTGGTCCCCACACTTATAGATGGGGTGGATCAGTCCTTCTGTGCAGTGAGGTGGAAGGAAGTCATTGGAAAGGTATAGATTCAGAAGCTTGCTGAGGAAGGGGACCAGCTCAATTCTGACGCCATGGGTGTATTGAGCTTTACTCTTACGCATTCAGTCCAGTGTATCTTCTAAAGTTCAACTCAAGACTGATCGTTGGGGTATGGAAGGAAACATGTGCGCTTTTCTGGTGTGAAAGTGTTCTTGAATGAACTTTCTTATGAGCTGTGTCCATTTTATTTCCACTTCATGAGTGTATTGAATGCACGCAGAGCATTGCCTGGGGACCATGAGTGATAATGGCTTCCCAGTTCTTTAGTATTTCACCTACCGCCACGATGCATGATATCTTACGGTTTTCCCTTGGTTATCACAAGTTATGTCCAATGAGCACATCGAACAACGTTGTTGCCGATTCTTTTTTTCGTCGACAAGCTTTCTCTTCGAAGGTTGCATCTGAACGACGCATTTTAACAATGACAAGACTACTGCTTCAAACATTTTTCGCCCGTTTTGGGCATGGCTGCGGCTGGAAACCTGAAGAGATTGGCTATTGGCTTCGCCAAACAAACTTTGACACATGTCAAAGTTTGGCGGTTTAAGTCCGCGCTTCCATGTAGGCGCGGACTGAGTTCGCCAAACTTTGACATCTGTCCAGGAAAAAACAAAAACGAAACATGTTATCACCCCTCTTACTTGCCCTTCGACTGCAGATCGCGGGACTGTGATTGATGTATGTTTGGGTGCCATTTGTTGTGAGCGGGGGTCGGAGGGTCTGGGCTTTCAGTCGCTAGGGTTCGTTCGAGTGAACTTCATCAGTGAAGACATAATCCACGCGCACAAACCAGGAAATGTGCACAAATACACGCGTTACCAGACTCGATGTCATATACGTGCAACAAAATTTCATCGTGGCGACAAAACACTACAGCGCGTATTTAGATGCTTAATGAGGAAAACAATGATGATGAGAAAGAATACTCGGTAGACTAAATCCAGAAACGGTACTCGATCGCGATAACAAGACCCAGAAAATATCCATCCCCGTAGTGATCAAACTCTATGCTCGATCTGAACTCAATAAAAGTAAAACAAAGTAGTTCAATTATGAATGTTACAACCAAGCGCACATAGCCTGATAAATCTACAAACATGCACGTTTCAAATTCCGCAAAGGATATAATCCTGTAGAGTCTCCAGATTCAACCCTTCACCATAAATATCTACACTTTGAAAAGGGAACATTTGTGAAGGAATGAAATTTTCTTCTAATGGTGAGGATTAGATATTTCAAATGAAGATCCTTTTCATTCATGAAACTGGATCAAGTGATAATATGCTATATTTCAAGTTCAAAACGATTTGTAATTGAACCTTGAGACAATATAGAAGGATTTTTAATCCTCTAATGACATTTAATACATTTTAAACACGTTTTCTAATCTTCATTCGTCCTTAAAACTCATCTACGTACTTGTGTGTTCATATATACGTATACTTCATCTAAGATCAATATCTATGGAAAATTTTATTTGAATAAGATATGTAAACATTTGTTTATTAATGAAAAAATCTTATGTGAATATTAAAATTGAATATAAAATCTTCACTATTTATGGAAATATTTATGTGAAGACTGTAGTTTTTATGATAAATAAAAACATGTTATGGAACATACAATGTGAATATTATATCTCAATATAAATTCATATTTATATCTATAATTATATATGATTATACATCTATATGGATATATATATATATTTGTATCATTTTGCGTTATACTTCTAAATCAATATCAATATCTAAATACATATTTACTTATATCTCAATGTATATCTTTATCTATATCTGTATATGTATCTGTATCTTTATCTATCTCCATATCAATATCTACATATTTATCATTACATATATCCAAATATGTATCTATGTTTGTATCTAAATTCAAATCTTTAATGAACTCTATATCTACATCTACATTTTTATGTCTTTCTATCTGTTATTATATCTATATCTATATCTATATCCATATCTATATGTATATCCATATATAGCTATATCCATATCTATATATATATCTATATCTATATCTATATCTATATCTATATCTATATCTATATCTATATCTATATCTATATCTATATCTATATCTATATCTATATCTATATCTATATCTATATC
>SZWC01021972.1:22787-35915 GCA_023375785.1 Penium margaritaceum | reverse complement strand
TCTGCCTTGCTCTACCGCTCTCCTGGTTGCTCCACCGTTTTGTAGCTTGCTCCACCTTTCCATGGCTTGCTCCATCATTCTCTGGCTTTCTCCACCATTCTCTGGCATGCTCCATCTTTCTCTAGCTTCCTCCACCGTTCTATGGCTTGCTCCACCGTTCTTTTGCTCATTCCACCATTCTCTGACTTGCTCCACATTTCTCTGGCTTGCTTCACCTTTTTCTGGCTTGCTCCACAATTCTCTGGCTTGCTCCACCATTCTCTGGCTTGCACCACCATTCTCTGGCTGGCATCACCATTCTCTGGCCTGCTCGACCTTTCCCAGGCTTGCTCCAGCGTTCTCTGGCTTGCTGCACCTTTCAGTGGCTTGCTTTAATGTTCTCAGGATTGCTCGACCGTTCTTTGGCTTGCTCCACCATTCTCGGGCTTTCACCACCTTTCTATGGCTTGCTTTACCTTTCTCTAGCTTGCTCGCCTGTTCTCTGGCTTGCTCCACCGTTCTTTGGCGTGCTCTGCCATTATCTGACTAGCTCCGCCGTTCCTTGGCATGTTCTACCAATCCCTGACTTGCTCCACCGTTCTCTGGCTTGCTCCACCATTTTGTGGCATGCTGCACCTTTCTCTGGCTTGCTCCACCAATCTCTGGCTTGCTCCACTGTTGTCTGGCTGTATCACCTTTCTCTCACTTGCTCCACCATTCTCGGGCTTGGTCCACCGTTCTCTGGCTTGCTCCACCATTCTCTGGCTTGCTCCACCGTTCTCTGGCTTGCTCCACCATTCTCTGGCTTGCTCCACCGTTCTCTGGCTTGCTCCACCATTCTCTGGCTTGCTCCACCGTTCTCTGGCTTGCTCCACCATTCTCTGGCTTGCTCCACTGTTCTCTGGCTTGCTCCACCATTCTCTGGCTTGCTCCACTGTTCTCTGGCTTGCTCCACCATTCCCTGACTTGATCCACGGTTCTCTGACTTGCTCCACCATTCTCTGGCTTCTCCACTGTTCTCTGGCTTGCTCCAACGTTCTCTGGCTTGCTCCACCGTTCTTTGCCTTGCTCCACCTTTTTTCAGGCTTGCTTCACCTTTTTCTGGCTTGCTTGACCGCTCTCTGGCTTGCTCCACCATTCTTTGGCCTGCTCCATCGTTCTTCGGCTTGCTCCACCTTTCCCTGGCTTGCTCTACTGTTCTCTTGCTTGCTCTACCTTTTCTGGCTTGCTTCAATGTTCTCGGGCTTGCTCCAACGTTCTTTGGCTTGCTCCACCTTTCTCTGGCTTGTTCCTACTTTCTCTGGCTTACTCACCTGTTCTATGGCTTGGTCTACCATTCTTTGGCTTGCTCAACCATCCTCTGGCTTGCTTTACCATTCTCTGGCTTGATGCACTGTTCTCTGGCTTGCTCCATCTTTTGCTGGCTTGCTCCACCTTTCTCTGGTGTTCTCTACCATTTTCTGGCTTACTCCAGTTTTCTCTGGCTTGCTCCACTGTTCTCTGGCTTGCTCCATGTTTCTCTGGCTTGATCCACCATTCTCTGGCTTGCTCCACCGTTCTCTGGCTTGCTAAATCTTTCTCTGGCGCTCTCCACCTTTCTCTGGTTTGTTCAATTGTCCCTTGGCTTGCTCCATTGTTCTGTGGCTTGCTCCATTGTTCTCTGGCTTGCTCCACTGATCCCTTGCTTGCTCCACCGTTCTCTGGCTTACTCCACCGTTCTCTGACTTGCTCCACAGTTTTTTGGCTTGCTCCACCTTTATCTGGCTTGCTCCACCTCTCTCTGGCTTGCTCCACCATTCTTTGGCTTGCTGCACCATTCTTTGGCTTGCGCCACCGTTCTCTGACTTGCTGTTTTCTGGTCTGCTCCACCGTTCTCTGGCTTGCACCACCTTTCGCTGGCTTGCTCCACCTTTCTCCGGCTTGCTCCACCGTTCTCTGGCCTGCTCCACCTTTCTCTGGCTTGCTTCACCACTCTCTGGCTTGCTCCACCGTTCTGTGGCTTGCTGCACTCTTCTCCGGCTTGCTCCACCATTCTCTGGCCTGCTCCACCGTTTTACAACTTGCTCCATCTTTATCTGGCTTGCTCCACCTCTCTCTGGCTTGCTCCACCATTCTTTGGCTTGCTGCACCATTCTTTGGCTTGCGCCACCGTTCTCTGACTTGCTGTTTTCTGGTCTGCTCCACCGTTCTCTGGCTTGCACCACCTTTCGCTGGCTTGCTCCACCTTTCTCCGGCTTGCTCCACCGTTCTCTGGCCTGCTCCACCTTTCTCTGGCTTGCTTCACCACTCTCTGGCTTGCTCCACCGTTCTGTGGCTTGCTGCACTCTTCTCCGGCTTGCTCCACCATTCTCTGGCCTGCTCCACCGTTTTACAACTTGCTCCATCTTTATCTGGCTTGCTCCACCTCTCTCTGGCTTGCTCCACCATTCTTTGGCTTGCTGCACCATTCTTTGGCTTGCGCCACCGTTCTCTGACTTGCTGTTTTCTGGTCTGCTCCACCGTTCTCTGGCTTGCACCACCTTTCGCTGGCTTGCTCCACCTTTCTCCGGCTTGCTCCACCGTTCTCTGGCCTGCTCCACCTTTCTCTGGCTTGCTTCACCACTCTCTGGCTTGCTCCACCGTTCTGTGGCTTGCTGCACTCTTCTCCGGCTTGCTCCACCATTCTCTGGCCTGCTCCACCGTTTTACAACTTGCTCCATCTTTATCTGGCTTGCTCCACCTCTCTCTGGCTTGCTCCACCATTCTTTGGCTTGCTGCACCATTCTTTGGCTTGCGCCACCGTTCTCTGACTTGCTGTTTTCTGGTCTGCTCCACCGTTCTCTGGCTTGCACCACCTTTCGCTGGCTTGCTCCACCTTTCTCCGGCTTGCTCCACCGTTCTCTGGCCTGCTCCACCTTTCTCTGGCTTGCTTCACCACTCTCTGGCTTGCTCCACCGTTCTGTGGCTTGCTGCACTCTTCTCCGGCTTGCTCCACCATTCTCTGGCCTGCTCCACCGTTTTACAACTTGCTCCATCTTTATCTGGCTTGCTCCACCTCTCTCTGGCTTGCTCCACCATTCTTTGGCTTGCTGCACCATTCTTTGGCTTGCGCCACCGTTCTCTGACTTGCTGTTTTCTGGTCTGCTCCACCGTTCTCTGGCTTGCACCACCTTTCGCTGGCTTGCTCCACCTTTCTCCGGCTTGCTCCACCGTTCTCTGGCCTGCTCCACCTTTCTCTGGCTTGCTTCACCACTCTCTGGCTTGCTCCACCGTTCTGTGGCTTGCTGCACTCTTCTCCGGCTTGCTCCACCATTCTCTGGCCTGCTCCACCGTTTTACAACTTGCTCCATCTTTATCTGGCTTGCTCCACCTCTCTCTGGCTTGCTCCACCATTCTTTGGCTTGCTGCACCATTCTTTGGCTTGCGCCACCGTTCTCTGACTTGCTGTTTTCTGGTCTGCTCCACCGTTCTCTGGCTTGCACCACCTTTCGCTGGCTTGCTCCACCTTTCTCCGGCTTGCTCCACCGTTCTCTGGCCTGCTCCACCTTTCTCTGGCTTGCTTCACCACTCTCTGGCTTGCTCCACCGTTCTGTGGCTTGCTGCACTCTTCTCCGGCTTGCTCCACCATTCTCTGGCCTGCTCCACCGTTTTACAACTTGCTCCATCTTTATCTGGCTTGCTCCACCTCTCTCTGGCTTGCTCCACCATTCTTTGGCTTGCTGCACCATTCTTTGGCTTGCGCCACCGTTCTCTGACTTGCTGTTTTCTGGTCTGCTCCACCGTTCTCTGGCTTGCACCACCTTTCGCTGGCTTGCTCCACCTTTCTCCGGCTTGCTCCACCGTTCTCTGGCCTGCTCCACCTTTCTCTGGCTTGCTTCACCACTCTCTGGCTTGCTCCACCGTTCTGTGGCTTGCTGCACTCTTCTCCGGCTTGCTCCACCATTCTCTGGCCTGCTCCACCGTTTTACAACTTGCTCCATCTTTATCTGGCTTGCTCCACCTCTCTCTGGCTTGCTCCACCATTCTTTGGCTTGCTGCACCATTCTTTGGCTTGCGCCACCGTTCTCTGACTTGCTGTTTTCTGGTCTGCTCCACCGTTCTCTGGCTTGCACCACCTTTCGCTGGCTTGCTCCACCTTTCTCCGGCTTGCTCCACCGTTCTCTGGCCTGCTCCACCTTTCTCTGGCTTGCTTCACCACTCTCTGGCTTGCTCCACCGTTCTGTGGCTTGCTGCACTCTTCTCCGGCTTGCTCCACCATTCTCTGGCCTGCTCCACCGTTTTACAACTTGCTCCATCTTTATCTGGCTTGCTCCACCTCTCTCTGGCTTGCTCCACCATTCTTTGGCTTGCTGCACCATTCTTTGGCTTGCGCCACCGTTCTCTGACTTGCTGTTTTCTGGTCTGCTCCACCGTTCTCTGGCTTGCACCACCTTTCGCTGGCTTGCTCCACCTTTCTCCGGCTTGCTCCACCGTTCTCTGGCCTGCTCCACCTTTCTCTGGCTTGCTTCACCACTCTCTGGCTTGCTCCACCGTTCTGTGGCTTGCTGCACTCTTCTCCGGCTTGCTCCACCATTCTCTGGCCTGCTCCACCGTTTTACAACTTGCTCCATCTTTATCTGGCTTGCTCCACCTCTCTCTGGCTTGCTCCACCATTCTTTGGCTTGCTGCACCATTCTTTGGCTTGCGCCACCGTTCTCTGACTTGCTGTTTTCTGGTCTGCTCCACCGTTCTCTGGCTTGCACCACCTTTCGCTGGCTTGCTCCACCTTTCTCCGGCTTGCTCCACCGTTCTCTGGCCTGCTCCACCTTTCTCTGGCTTGCTTCACCACTCTCTGGCTTGCTCCACCGTTCTGTGGCTTGCTGCACTCTTCTCCGGCTTGCTCCACCATTCTCTGGCCTGCTCCACCGTTTTACAACTTGCTCCATCTTTATCTGGCTTGCTCCACCTCTCTCTGGCTTGCTCCACCATTCTTTGGCTTGCTGCACCATTCTTTGGCTTGCGCCACCGTTCTCTGACTTGCTGTTTTCTGGTCTGCTCCACCGTTCTCTGGCTTGCACCACCTTTCGCTGGCTTGCTCCACCTTTCTCCGGCTTGCTCCACCGTTCTCTGGCCTGCTCCACCTTTCTCTGGCTTGCTTCACCACTCTCTGGCTTGCTCCACCGTTCTGTGGCTTGCTGCACTCTTCTCCGGCTTGCTCCACCATTCTCTGGCCTGCTCCACCGTTTTACAACTTGCTCCATCTTTATCTGGCTTGCTCCACCTCTCTCTGGCTTGCTCCACCATTCTTTGGCTTGCTGCACCATTCTTTGGCTTGCGCCACCGTTCTCTGACTTGCTGTTTTCTGGTCTGCTCCACCGTTCTCTGGCTTGCACCACCTTTCGCTGGCTTGCTCCACCTTTCTCCGGCTTGCTCCACCGTTCTCTGGCCTGCTCCACCTTTCTCTGGCTTGCTTCACCACTCTCTGGCTTGCTCCACCGTTCTGTGGCTTGCTGCACTCTTCTCCGGCTTGCTCCACCATTCTCTGGCCTGCTCCACCGTTTTACAACTTGCTCCATCTTTATCTGGCTTGCTCCACCTCTCTCTGGCTTGCTCCACCATTCTTTGGCTTGCTGCACCATTCTTTGGCTTGCGCCACCGTTCTCTGACTTGCTGTTTTCTGGTCTGCTCCACCGTTCTCTGGCTTGCACCACCTTTCGCTGGCTTGCTCCACCTTTCTCCGGCTTGCTCCACCGTTCTCTGGCCTGCTCCACCTTTCTCTGGCTTGCTTCACCACTCTCTGGCTTGCTCCACCGTTCTCGGGCTTACTCCACCGTTCTCTGGCCTGGTCCACCATTCTCTGGCTTGGTCCACCATTTTCTGGCTTGCTCCACTTTTCTGTGCCTTGCTCCTTTCTCTGGCTTGCTCTACCATTCTCTCACTTGCTCCACTGTTCTCTGGCTTGCTCAACTGTTCTTTCTTGCTCCAGCGTAATCTGCCTAGTTCCACTGTTGTCTGCTTTGCTTCACCTTTCGCTGGCTTGCGCCATTTTTCTCTGGCGTGCTCCACCGTATTTTGGCTTGCTCCACCTTTCTCTGGCTAACTCCACCGTTCTCTTGCTTGCTCCACATTTCTCTGGCTTGCTTCATCTTTCTCTAGCTTGCTCCACCGTTCTCGAGCTTGCACCACTGTTCTCTGGCTTGCTCCACTGTTCTCTGGTTTGCTCCACCGTTCTCTGGCTTGCTCCACCGTTTTTTAGCTCGCTCCACCGTTTTCTGGCTTGCTACACCATTCGCCGGCTTGCTCCACCATTCTCTGGCTTGCACTACCATTCTCAGACTTCCTGCACCATTCTCTGGCTTGCTCCACCATTCTCTGGCTTGCTCCACCTTTCTCTGGCTTGCTCCACCTTTTTCTGGCTTGATTTACCGTTCTATGGGTTTCTTCACCATCCTCTGGCTTGCTCCACCTTTCCCTACCTTGCTCCACCGTTCTTTGGCTTGCTCCACCATTCTCTGGCTTGCTCCACTGACCTGTGGCTTGCTCCACCATTCTCTGACTTGCTCCACTGTTCTCTGACTTCCTCCACTGTTCTCTTGCTTCCTTCAACATTCTCTGGCTTTCTCCACTATTCTCTAGCTTGCTCCAGCTTTTTCTGGCTTGCTTCACCTTTCTCTGGCTTGCTCCAAAATTCTTGGGCTTGCTCCACCGTTCTCTGGCTTGCTCCACCATTCTCTGGCTTGCTCCAACTTTATCTGGCTTGCTCGACCTTTCTCTGGCTTGCTTGTCTGTTCTCTGGTTTGCTCCACCGTTCTCTGGCTCGCTCCACCATTCTCTGGCTTATTTCACTGTTCTCTGGCTTGCTGCACTCTTCTCTGGCTTGCTCCACCTTTCGTTGGCTTGCTCCACCTTTCTCTGGTGTGCTCCACTGTTTTCTGGCTTGCTCCACACTTCTCTGGCTTGCTCCACCATTCTCTGGCTTGCTCCACCTTTCGTTGGCTTGCTCCACCTTTCTCTGGTGTGCTCCACTGTTTTCTGGCTTGCTCCACACTTCTCTGGCTTGCTCCACCATTCTCTTCCTTGCTCCATCTTTCTATGGCTTGCTCCACATTTCTCTGGCTTGCTGCATCATTCTCTGACTGGCTCCTCCATTCTCTGGCTTGCTCCACCGTTCTCTGGCTTTGTTAGCCATTATCTGGTTTGCTCCATTGTTCTTTGGTTTGCTGCACCATTCTCTGGCTTGCTGCAACGTTCTTTGGCTTGCTCCAACGTTCTCTGACCTTCTCCATGGCTTGCTCCACCTTACTTTGGCTTACTCCACCGTTCTCTGGCTAGCTCCACCACTCTCTGGCTTCCTTCACTGTTCTCTGGCTTGCTTCACCGTCCTCTGGCTTGCTCCACTGTTCTCTGGCTTGCTCCACCGTTCTCTGTCTTGCTTTACCGTTCTCTGACTTGCTCCACTGTTCTGTGTCTTGTTCCACCATTCTCTGGCTTGCTCTGTCTCTCTCTGGCTTACTCCTTTCCCTGGCTTGCTCCACCGTTCCCTTGCTTGCTCCATTGTTCTCTGGCTTGCTCCACTGTTCTCTGCTTTGCTCCACCTTTCACTGGCTTGCTCCACCTTTCTCTGGCGTGCTCCACCATTTTCTGACTTGCTTCACCTATCTCTGGCCTGCTCCACCGTTCTCTGGCTTGCTCCACCGTTCTATGGTCTGCTCCACTGTTCTCTGGCTTGCTCCGCCATTATCTGGTTTGCTCTACCGTTCTCCAGCTTGCTCCACCATACTCTCGCTTCTGTCTTGAGGGATGGTCGGGCAACGGGGTGGAGTTAAGGGTAAGAAACTTCTGTCTGCTAGTCAAGAAAACTGACAGACAGAATGTGTCCAATACAAACACGGTCGCAAAAACAACAAGATGCAAGTTTCTAGTGAGCGTCACAACACATCCTTCTGCAAAAGCCTCTGCCACAACTGCCTCCAGCCCACGCGCTTCAAGGTGGATTGCCCCTAGGTCGTCGTTGGCAGACAAGAGGCAGTGGCACTAGCTGCACTCGTACACCACCTGATGGTATAGGAGGTGGTAATGCACAGGTTCATAGACAAGTTCGTGGCCATAACTAGGGGCACGGCCATGGAAATACAAAAGGCCACGGTGCAGGATTTTTCACCCCTGAGAAATGGTAGTGGGGACCACTCAAGGTTCAAAGTGGATCATGAGTGTGCATTCATGCTTGTAGACAATGGTGTAAAACAATGTGAACATTCTAGGAGTTCAAATTCTCAGTTGCTTTCTCCCCTCTCGTTGAACCTCATTGCTGCCCGTCATTACGTAATAAACCTTGTCCGTTGAGACAAGATGCAAGATCAAACGTGCTTAGTGATGGAAAAACCAACCATTGTGCAAGAATATGTAACAATTAAGTTGAAACAAACATCAAAAAATCTATGAGCTCCATTACGTTCGTGGAACCTTTGCTCAATGGTTTTGACCTAGTCAATTTTAAAGACCAGAAGGTGCTTGTCCCATTCACACGTAACCATAAGATGTGGAAATTGTCAGAAGATTGCTGGTGCTGCCACTGGGTGGACGCGGTCACAAGGACGAGCGTTTCAATGGAGGACAGAAGCACAAGCAGAGGCAAAGCGATACCGGCGACGAGAGGCAAAATGGAAGCAAAAGCGGATAGAGAGCGATGGGAACAAAGCGTGGGCGCAGCACGGAAGGTGCGAGCACTCAGAACGTGCTAAGAAGAGTGGACGTAGCACTTTCGTGGAAGGATGGAAGCTTCATTGAAGGTACGGGTGTTGGTGACATATGAGTGACGTCGAAAAGAAAGAGTGGGCGTAGTAGGAAAGTACGGGCGTTGAGGGGAGAGTGAAGGCAGAGGGACTGGAGGCGGCCCAGAGGGCGAGCCTGAAGGAGAATCTAATGGATTGATTATAGACTAGAATACAAGAAATACAAATAGGAAAGGCCTTACCTAGCGCGCTTCGTACAGCGCGCAAAGAGGTGGAAACTCTGGCAAGTGAGAGAAGGGAGGAGTGCCTCAAGACCACGATTCGGCTTTGCTAGCCGTACGCATAGAGGAGTGACGGGTGTAGGCACGATCTTCGCAGGTGCGTTTCACGTGGACCGTTGTCGCATGAATCCGTTGGTTTGGTCTTGGCAAGACTCGCACGTTTATCGGCAGTGAGACCATTCGAATGTTAGTCGTGTGACTCCGAACATGAATCTGCATGGTCACTCTTTATTTTCTCAGTGGCTGCACCCCTTGAAGCAATCTCCAGAATAATGTCTAACAACCCCCTTCGATCGGGAGAGGGGTGCAAGCCTTGAAAGGTAGGCCTGGGAGTCTTGCTTCTGTAGAGGCACAACACGGAGGGAGCTTGGGAGGTTTTGAAAGCAGTGGACGCTTCAGCACTAGGTTGTAGAGGGAAGAGAGAAAACCTGGGTGGTGCAGGAGTGTTTGAGCACAAGCAGTGAGTGCTGTGGGGTAAGAAGTGTCGGTAGAGGGAAATGCACATCTTGTCAGGAGGGCGGAGACAGGTTCAGTGGGTATGCTGTAGGTTGGTTCAGGTTTGCAGTAGGAAGCAGAGCGATTCCGATCACACACCCATATTGTCCTTGGACTCAGGCCGTACTTTGGCTTGCGCAGATTGTGAGCAGTGACAACTCTGCGAAGGCAGGCGGTCCAGATCTGAGAGGTCACGTGATGCATCTGCATGAAGCAATCTGCTTCCTTCAATAGGCAGTTGACAAGCTTTTTGCTGTAGGCAGGAGCTGTGGTGAGCAATGTTCCGTGCTGCAGGCAGTATTCCGTGAGAAAGGTGTGGGGAGGTGCATAAACAGTACTGCAAAGGATGAGGCGAGGCGGTCTGTTAAAGTGCTTCGTCTGCTGTCGCAGCCAGTCTCATAAGGCAGGAACTGCACCAGTCAGTGTGCGAAGGGAGAGTACAGTGCAGTGCTGTGAGAATTGGTCATGGATGAAGAGGAACTGACTATCGCAAACAGTAGAGTATGAGGATGGAGGTTGAATGAGTGCGATGTGTAGAGAGTCAAAGCTGTAGAGAGAGGTATGAGAGGAGAGAGGAGGAGAGGAGGACACGGTGTACATCTCAAGACCATACTCCTCAGATCCAATATCAGACACAAGCTCCACTACTCCTAACATAATAGCATTGTTAGAAGCAGGGTTCATAGCAGCGGGGATGGTAGGGGAAGGACGTGCTTCCACGTTGTTGGCTGGGGTTCAACGCCGGCTTGAGCTTCCCATCCGGTTGTAGTAGCGCTGGCAGCGTTCTTCTGCTCAGTTGGGTTGCTCGCCGTAGGACTTGCTGGGGTTCTGGTCCAGCCATTCATCAGTAGCACGATGATCACAGACATGCGGCAGGTGGTTGCGGCGACCGCACTTGGTTCCTTTGAGAGGTCCGTGGCGGACGGTGTAGGAGCATGCAGGGAAACGGTTGATCATGCGGTAGTCAGTGGTGGCAGCCATTGTCTCAAAGGATTTGGTGGCAATGGAGGTCTTGCGGGCTTGCTTGGCAACGTAGTCTTGTTCTGCTATGAGTTTGGGGCTGATGACAATGATGGTTAGCTGATCGACAGGCAACTGTAGGAGGATTTGACAGATGATGTCATACTGACCAGGGAGGCCGGAGATGATGCCGGTGCAGACGAAAGCAGGCGGAAGGTCAATTTTCATTTCTTTGAGGTCGCGGGCGATGGTGGTGACGGCGGCAATGTAGCTACCCATGTTGGTATGAGTGGCAAAAGGCACTGAGAAGAGTGACATGATTTTGATGCCGCAGGCAGTGGAGGTGTTGTTGGTGAAAGGATCTTCAAGTGCTTTCCAAACTTTGTGGGTCTTAGAGCCAAGGGTGCGGATGCCTTCGTGCAATTCAGGAGAGGAGGTGGTCATGATGGTCATGAGGATGGTGCTGTTGGCAACTTCCCAGGAGGCGTGGCTGATAGTGGACGTAGTGACGGCGGGAACGGAGGATGAGGAGGTAGTCTGAGCTGGATTGGACACGGTTCCACCCGAGGGATCTCCTCCAAGGGCGGCTGCAGCAGTGGCGGTTGAGGTGGAGGCGGCGACATCAGGTGGCTCTATCCCAGTGTCAGTGTTGCTGATCAGGTGGCTAAGGGTGAATCCCTCAACCTCCTGCATCCCGCAGAAGAGAGACACCGTGTAGCTCCACAGTTTGTACTTGCTTGTCCCATCTGGCTTCACAGTGAGTCTGGGGAGACCAGAGAGAGTGAGGGTCGAGGCTATGGTGAGGTTAATGATGATGTGGCAGGTTATTTGAGATAGCGGCGCGAGATGGCGGCACGAGACAAAGTCAAAGCGGCTGGTACTGATGAGGAGGAATGGGTGCAGGGGCGAAATCACATGCGTGCACGACGGAGATGGCGGAGAAGCGAAAGTTGCTAACGACGAGGAAGAGAGGGTGCAGGGGCAAAACCACGTGCGTGCACGATGGAGATAGCGGAGAAGCAAAAGCTGCTAGTGACGAGGAAGAGAGGGCGCAGGGGCAAAACCACGTGCGTGCAATCACCAAGAGGAAGTGGAATGGTGCTGCCACTGCACCTTAGTCAGAAGACGCGCTGCCACCGCGGCTCTTCTGGCAACCACGGTTCTTTGAGGCGGAGATGTTTGATTTGAAGATGAAGTGGATGCGGCCAAGTGGCGAGTACAAAGAGAGCCAGGTGTGTTACTTGGGCTCTGATACCATGTCAGAAGATTGCTGGTTCTGCCGGCGAGTGGATCGGTCACAAGGACAAGCATTTCAATGGAGGACAGAAGCACGAGCAGAGGCAAAGCAATAACGGCGACGAGAGGCAAAATGGAAGCAAAAGCGGATAGAGAGCGATGGGAACAAAGCGTGGGCGCAGCACTGAAGTCGCGAGCACTGAGAGCTTGTTAAGAAGAGTGGACGCAGCACTTTCGTGGAAGGATGGAAGCTTCCTTGAAGGTACGGGCGTTGCTAACGTATGAGTGACATTGACAGGAAAGAGTGGACACAGTGGGAAAGCACGGGCGCTGAGAGGAGAGTGAAGGTATTAGGGACTGGAGGCGGCCCAGAGGGTGAGCCTGAAGGAGAGTCCGATGGTTTGACTATAGACTAGAATACAAGCAATACAAATAGGAACGGCCTGACCTAGCGCACTTCGTCAAGCGGGCATAAAGGTGGTGACTCGGGCGAGTGAGAGAAGGGAGGAGCACCTCGAGACCACGATTCGGCTTTGCTAGTCGTATGCATAGAGGAGTGACGGGCACAGGCAGGATCTTCGCAGGTGCGTTTTGCGTGGACCGTTGTCGCACAAATCCGTTGGTTTGGTCTTGGCGAGACTCGCACGTTTGTCGGTCGTGATACCGTTCGGATGTTGGTCATGTGACTCCGGAGATGAACCTGCCTGGTCACTCTTTCTTTTCTCAGTGGCTGTACCCCTTGAAGCGATCTCCGGAATAATGTCTGGCATACATGAGTGTTTTAATCATGAAATTTACGGTACCTGCCGTACAAATTCCATGTTTACCACTAACTCAGCTTGCCATTATTGAGACTTTTTACTCAGACGAGCGGAAGAAACATGATGATGTAGTTCAAATAACACCTACTTGGTGCTTCTGTGAACTTGATAGTTGAAACCGAAGGGGATGATGACATCCAAAGCTTTACATGACAGGTGGGCCTGAAGTATGAGTCATCGGATGGCATAGATGTCATCAGTGACAATCGCACATTGCCCATGGGTACCTACAAAGCAAACTTTGTATTGAAGGGTACACACTGTTGGAGTACTGCTCCTCACCATGGCAGGAGTGACTTAAAAAAGGAACACCAAAAAGACAAGCCAGGGTGGCTTAGTGGTTAATGGTGTCCACTTCTAGAGGTAGGGGCCCGGGTTCAAGTCCCACAAGGTTAACTTCTGTCCTGCCTCGAGGGAGGTGAAACATAGATGCCAGGAAGCTAGCTCAAACTCTAGAATTCCTCCTTGAGTTTCTAGAAGGCTATGTGAGGGTCCAAGAAGGTGGGACAACTTCTAGAAGGGGTGACTTGTCCTACAAGGCATCTAGAGGTGTCTTGGTATTCTGGATACCTTCCCTCCTACTAGAAACAAGATGAGGAATCTAGGAAAGTGCAGAAGCTTCTAGAGGAAGGAAGGGATGCCTTCCTAGGTGGGACAAGGACAGCC
>SZWC01021971.1:24505-36781 GCA_023375785.1 Penium margaritaceum | reverse complement strand
CCCTCCCTCCCTCCCTCCGGCCCTCCCGCCCTCCGGCCCTCCCGCCCTCCCGCCCTCCCTCCTGTTGAAGTTCGTTGGCCACTCACAACTCTGTGCTCTCTTTCCCATCACACACTGTGCATCTCATTGTACTGATTAAATGACATGGCTCAACCTGGGGAAGCAACAGACGTGACAGCTCTGGCAGGAGTCTTTGATGCTCTCTTGCAACCGCTGCAGCTTCACCCCGGGGCCTCTTCTGAGACACTTGTTGCCATCGTCTAACTCCTTATGCCTCTCATGACTCTATGATGCGGTAGATGCTAGGGCCCGTACATTCTGACTGCCGTGCCCTGCATCATGTTGCTTGCATTGAATGTTTCTGGGGGAGCTGCATTTCCCGGGTGCTGATCCTTAGGGGGCCACTGTGCCGGGTTTACCCGTGCATTGGTGAGTAGCCGCCGTGCGGTTAATAACCAAGCGGTCGGGCTCGACCCCCAGGTGGCGGTGTGCACTTGCTCGGGCGTGATGCCCGGAGCAAGGCACGCTCACCGGTTGACTTAGTCACGCTCGCTCCCCACTCACTTTTGTCTTGGTTGTACCGAACTAGGTGAAGTAAGCTTTCCGCATCCATGGCGTGGCATGTCTCTTGCATGTCCCTGGTTGGTCTCACACGTGTGGCCTAGGAAGGTTACTAGCAACTTCTGGTATCAGAGCAGGTGAGACACCTCACCACTGCTCACACGGTCCTGGTCGCTGGTTTCAATGTACATCCAAGCAAGTTAGGTCAAGCAACACCTGTCCAACCTTACCACAGCAGCGAGTCCTCTCCTCTCGTCGCAACTTCACCGCAGTCTTGCGGATTCACATCCCTCTCGCTCTTCTGAGCACTCGTGACCATTTTTGGGCGTCCTTGGCCGGTCTCGGCCACTTATCGCCACTCTGGGTCACCCGCAGCCACTCTCGGCTGCTCGCAACCATCCTCAGCCACTCTCGGCCGTGTTGCGACTGCTCTGTGACAGTCGCCAACTCCAGCTACTCAGCATCTCCAGCTGATCTCTCTTAATGTCGCTGCCTCAGCTGCCGTCTCCTCGCAACACCTCTCTCAGCCGCCATCTCTCTTGGCATCTCTCGCGCAGCCGGCCTTCTCAGCCCCCCTCGCAACTGCTCTCTCTTAGCGGCACCCTCACCGCGCTGCACTGCATCCTCTGTAGTGCCGAGTGGCTGCTGAGCGTCTGTTAACCACAGCAGTGGATCTCCCAGTCTCACACACTGGCGGACAACGTGCCACTGTGGGTGCGTATGCTCGACCACAGTTATTGGCAAGACGACATTTACGCCGAACGCGAACGGGAGGAAGCAAAAATTGATTGCCAGGTTTACACGCCGGATGACCTCCCACCATCACCACCTCTCTCACCAAGGATGCAACCCACCAGCATCTCCGAGCCTGCCGAACCTGCCGCTGCTCCCTCGTCTACACCTCTCCCTACCGCTGCAGGATCAGCTGATGCATCCACTGCACCCAAGGTTCCTGGCGTCATCCCCATTCTCCCCTTGCATACTGACTCGATAGGTTTGGCCGGTGCTATCCTTGATGCTACCGCCGGTGCCGCAGCGACCTTCGCAGCAACAGCTAGGGCCTGCCGTGCTCCTGCACAGACGGCCGTCGGCCGAGCAACTGAAGCATACACACAGACAGCTGCCTCTCTCACCCTACTGGCAGCAGCGGCTACCAATATTGCCACCCAGATCACAGCAGCTGCAGCGTCCATTGCCACCGCAGCATCCACAGCAGCAGACACCACCTCCAGCTCTGTCGGCTCCATCAGGGCATCCACCGCAACGGCGGTGCTGACGCCCACTGGTGCCCTCGTGACGTGCCATCGCACGTCACCACCGGCGTCCTGATTGCATCAGCCTCAGCTGCAGTTGCTGACGCCACTGCCACGGGGCTCCTCTGCCTCACTGTGGCGGTGGCAGGGTGGGTGGCTGTCCTGTCCTCTTCAGCCGCTGGTGTGGTGCCGCTGCTCTTCAGTCTTCTTCCTCGGCACTAGCGCGGTGAGTAGTGCATTCTCACTCACTTCTTCCCTCGCTTGCATTTTGCATCCTCTCACTCATTCCACTCCTAGGCTTGAGTTTGTCTTTCCCACCATGCCTGCACCAGAGGAGACCATAGAAGCCCTCCAGGCCGCCCTTAGTGAGGCACAGGCAGAGAGGCGTAGGGCAAAGGATGAGCTTCTACGGGGGCAGGAATCAAAAGAGGAGTTTGCCGCCACCATTGCTACTCTAGTGTTAGAACGGCTGCGGTCCATACCCACATTCGCTACAGTGCTTCCCACTACAGAATCTGGTTCGGCAGATTCATCGGCTCCTTCTGGTGGTGCTGTTGCCAACTCCTCTCCGGCTCTTTCCTCATCAGTCTTTGCTCGCCCTGTGCTACCAGCCCGCCAGAAGGACTTTGAAACTCCTCCTCCACGATTCACTCCCAAACTCACATTCACCTCCTGGAAAACACGCTTCAGCGCGTGGGCCTAGGGTGAGCTCCTCTGGCAATACTACTCGCCGGCAAAACCACCGTTTGTGCCGCAGCCCACTGAGGCCGCTCGCGTAGTGAGAGCACTTATCAATGCAATGTCGTCTCCTCGACGACATTGGTACGTACAATGCTGACACTTCCCGCGGTACACCAGCAGATGCCGTCCATGCCTATGCCCTCATCCGCCGCCGCAAAACCGTAACTGGCCACGCGGCCCAAAGCGCTCTCACGGTGCAATTCAACACCTTGCAGATACGCGCGGACGAAACATCATATGAATATTGGGCACGTAGCTTACGTCTGCTGCGCGATCTTGGCAAAGCCGCGCCTGGACCTCTCTCTGCCTGTCTCTCCATCGTCGCAGGCCTCATTCCCGAACTCTTGGACCTGTACTTGCATGTCTCTCAGTCAGAGCTCGAGCGTCTTGCATCTGAGCCTGTCCCAGCTGAGTCTCCACCTGGGATTGGGCCCCTCTTTGACTTCACTGCTTCACGTCTCACCGACTGGTGGAATGCTTTGCAAAACAAGCGCATGCATCGCGCCGCCCTCGCAGCTATCACCACCGCCTCCTCTTCCTCATTTGCCACAGCCTCCTCTTCCACCTCTTCCACACAATCAGCAGCACACTCCACGTAGGGTATCTCCCGCAGTGTGGGTGGTGGATCCACTCGTGGTGGTGGTCGCGGAGGCAAAGGCCGTGGGGGTGGCCGCAGTGGCAAAAATTCAGCTCCGACTACGGACGTCACTTGCTGGAACTGTGGCGCGTCTGGTCATTCTGCACCAAAGTGTCCTGCCCCTCGTGACGATGCACGTCTGGCCTCCTCCATGCGCGCCCATTGGGCCCGCACGGGCGCCACTGCCTCGTCGGCGGCAGCAGCAGTGACCGTCGCCTCATCCTCCTCGTCCTCCACAGCTCTCTCCACTACATCAGCCCCACTACATCCAACTCCCACTGCACCTAGCCCCTGGGGCTGGACACCTCCTCCCTCTGGCCCTCCATACTACGGGCCCCCATCTTCACACTACCACGTACCTCACTGGAGTCGTGACGATGGGAACTTCTCTGATCGCTCCTCCGACCGTTCCTCGGAACGCTCTTCCGATCGTCGTGATGAGGAGCGCAACCTCGAGCGTCGACTTGCCGAACTTCTCCATCTTTGCTCTCAGGGAGGTGAGAGTATGAGTGGACAGTGTTGTTCTTCTGTGTGTGAGTCTGAGGCCACCCTTCGGGGTGCCACCTCTGGTCGCGTTCAAGGGGATTTGCCTGCAGATTGCGAGTGGATTGAGGAATGGCAGTCGTGCACATTTCCCACACGTTTTGGCTCTTCATCCTCCTCCTCTACCCGTGGCACTGTCGCTGTCTGTCTTGTTCTCCCGTCCACTCGTGCATCCCCTGGCCTCTGGATCATTGATCTAGGTGCCACTCATCACATGACCTCCTGTCGCTCTTCCTTTGTCTCTCTCGGTCCCGTTCAGTCCGTCCGCTCTGTTCGCACCGGCTCTAGCCAGTTGCTACCTGTGCAAGGTGTTGGGGTCGTACGTTTTTTCGGTCCTGGTGGCACTGTCTACTTGTCTGACGTGCTGTATGTGCCTGACCTGGAAGTCAGTCTCCTCTCCGTGACCACCCTTGATGACCAGGGCATGGATTTCTCTTCCAGCCGTGGCCTCGCCTCTATCTCTCTGCGCTCATCTGGCCGTGTTGTTCTTCGTGGCATGCGGTGTGATCGCCTGTTTCGAGTCCCACTCAATCTGCCGTCGTCTTCCGCTGCCTCTGCACTTGTTCACGTTACCCCCTCCTTGTCTCCTGATCATGCCAATCTCTTGCACCGCCGCCTCTGTCACATCCACACTGCTGCCATCCAGCGCCTCTTGCGTCTACAGCCTGCTCTTGGGCTTGATCCTGCCACGTTTGCGCCCCCTTGCACATCCACTTGTCTGGACTGTGCCAGTGGAAAAATGCACCGCTCTCCCTTCTCCTTGTCTGAGTCAACAACCACTCACCCTCTTGACCTGGTCCATGCGGACGTCATGGGTCCTCTGTCCCACGACTTTCTTAGTGGCCTTAGCCGCTACGTCCTGTGCTTGACGGATGACTTCTCTCGCTACCGTTGGGTCTTTGCCCTTCGCCACAAGAGCGACGTCACTGATGTCCTTGAGTCCTAGCTCCCACAGGCTGAACGTGCATGTGGGCACCCATTATGTGTCTTTCGCAACGATCGTGGGGGTGAATTCTTTGGTCCCACCTCCCACTTCCTTGCGTCTCGTGGTGTCCGTCTCGAGTCCTCTGCCCCTTACACACCCCAACAGAATGGTGTCTCTGAGCGTTGGAATCGCACCCTTGCCGACGGGGTCCGATCTCTTCTCTCTGCCTCTGGGCAGTCACCCCTTTTTGCCTTCGAGGCCATGTGCTACATGACCTGGGTCTGGAACCGTGTCCCTCACGGCCCTCTCCCTCACACAGTCACTCCCTTTGAGCGCTGGACTGGGCATCGTGCTGATCTTCGGCTTGCCCGTGTCTGGGGGTGTCTTGCCTTTGTGTGGATCCCCTCGGATCAACGGGACGGCAAGCTCGCTCCTCGTGGCCACCTCTGTATCTTTCTGGGCATCTCTCCCTTCTCCAAAGCGTGGCGCTTTTGGGATCCTTCTACATGCCGGGTCATTGAATCTCGTGGTGCCCTCTTCTTTGAGCACCTCTTTGAACGCGACTGTCCGCGCTTCGGTGGCTCCCTCTCTCCGCCCTCTCCGGGTGGGGGTGGTCCTCTGTCCTCTGGGCCCTCTGTTCATCCATCGGGGCGTCCCTCGTCTCCTGAGTCCAGCTCTCCCGAGTCCAGTTCTCCCGAGTCCAGTTCTCCCGAGTCCAGTTCTCCCGAGTCCAGTTCTCCCAAGTCCAGTTCTGCCCTGCCGTCGTCCCCCACTGAGTCTTGCTCTCACACTGAGTCCTCTGCTCCTCACATGGCCGCTCACTCTCCTCCACAGTCCCCTACCATGGTCTCCCCTACATCATCTGTGTCTCCTCCTGTCGCGGTCACTCCATCATCCGAGCCTCATGCTCCTGAGACCATATCCTCTTCGCCCCCGGCTGTCCAGTCGCATTCCTCCTCTCCTCCTCCCTCGTCACGTGCACCGTCCGTCCCACCGGTGTCGCCCTACACTCGTGGCGGACGCCTCCGAGCGCTTCCTTCACAGTCTCATCTAGTGATCTCTGGTGACCCTGGCCTTCGGGCCCTCGGTCTTGTCTCCTCTGATCTGTCCACTGCGGCCTCTGTCGTCCACCCCAGCACAGGCCTTGGGTACTCCCTTCTTGAGGAGGAATTTCACTCTGCCCTGTCATCTTCTGTGGCTGGGTACGTGGCAACCTGCTTTGCTACCGCTGGTCTCCCACCTCTAGACCTGAGCCACTGACTGTACAGGCAGCTCGCACAGCCCCTGACTCACCGCTGTGGGAGAAGGCCATGAAGGCTGAGCTTGATGCACTCGCTGAACACGGCGTGTATGAGCTCGTGGATCTACCACCGGGTCGCAAGGCAGTCGCAGCCAAGTGGGTGTACCACCGCAAACTTAACCCTGACAACACAATCGAACGGTACAAAGCTCGCCTCACCGCAAAGGGATTCTCCCAGATTCCGGGTGTCGACTTTGACGAGACATTCGCCCCAGTTGGCAGGTACACCACGGCCAGAGCTCTCCTGAGCCTAGTCGCTCAGCACGACTGGGAACTCGAGCAAATGGATGTTAACAATGCCTTCCTCCATGGCAGTTTGGATGAGGAGATTTACATGGTACAGCCACCCGGCTTCTCAGATGGAACGAAAAGGGTATGACGTCTGCGCAAGGCCCTCTACGGTTTGAAACAGTCACCACGGTGTTGGAACCAAGAGATCACGATGACTCTTGAAAAGGGTGGCTACAAACGAAGCCCCGTGGACCCTGCCCTGTTCCTCAGTGATCCCACCAAAACACTTGTTGCCATCCTCGTCTACGTGGATGACCTCCTCATCGCCTCTCCCGACCCAGCCTCAGTCAGAGTGGTCAAAGCCCTTCTGCAGTCGACATACAAGATGAAAGATCTTGGCCCAGCTCGGGTCTTCCTTGGTATGGAGCTGGAACGTGATCGCCAACGACGTACCTTGCACGTTCATCAGGCTGCGTATGTACGTAGTCTGGGGGAGCGCTTCTCACCGCTCCTCACAGCCATCCCCACTGCGTCCACTCTCATGACACCCGCCGGTCAGTCCTTACTGAAGTCTCGGGAGGTGTCCACGCTGGGGGAGACGGTCGATGTGACCGACTACCTCAGAGTCATTGGCTCATTGATGTACCTTGCCACTACCACTCGTGCTGATGTGGCGTTTGCTGTAAACTTCCTTTCTCAGTTCTTGCAGTGCCCCCGTGAGCGGCATCTTGAGGCTGCACTACGGGTTGTGCACTATGCCCTCTCCACACCCCGCATCGGACTGTACTTTCGTGCACAGCCCTCGGTGGTGGTGGACGACTTCACGGACAGTGACTGGGCACACGACACTGATGCTCGCAGCCGAACAGGCTACGTCTTCCTTGTTGGTGGCACTGCAGTCTCCTGGAAAAGTGGCAAGCAAGGGTGTGTGGCACGCAGCACCGCTGAGGCTGAGTATGTCGCACTTGGAGCAGGCACATGTGAGGCTGTCTGGCTTTGTCGCTTGCTACAGCAGCTGCGTGTGCCCATTCGCTGCATCACTCTGCGTTGCGACAACCAAAGCACAAAGGCCATTGCTGAGAATAGCGGCATGCATCATTCGCGCACCAAACACATCAATGTTGAGCACCATTTTGTTCGCGAGTGCATTGCTGCAGGCATTGTTCAGGTGACTTGGATGGACACACGGTCGCAGCGAGCTGACTTCCTCACAAAAGCCCGCAGTCATATTGTGTTCAAGAGTGCTGTCCATTCAGTTGGTCTCATCTGTCCACATGATCCAGGTTGACTGATTCATCGTGCCGTTATCACTTCTCGTGATCCCCCTTGTGTGGTTCTCACATGCATGGATTGATTGGCTGTGGTGCATGGGGGAGTGTTGAAGTTCGTTGGCCACTCACAACTCTGTGCTCTCTGGCCCATCACACACTATGCATCTCATTGTACAGATTAAATGACATGGCTCAACCTGGGGAAGCAACAGACGTGACAGCTCTGGCAGGAGTCTTTGATGCTCTCTTGCAACCGCTGCAGCTTCACCCCGGGGCCTCTTCTGAGACACTTGTTACCATCGTCTAACTCCTTATGCCTGTCATGACTCTATGATGCGGTAGATGCTAGGGCCCGTACATTCTGACTGCCGTGCCCTGCATCATGTTGCTTGCATTGAATGTTTCTGGGGGAGCTGCATTTCCCGGGTGCTGATCCTTAGGGGGCCACTGTGCCGGGTTTACCCGTGCATTGGTGAGTAGCCGCCATGCGGTTAATAACCAAGCGGTCGGGCTCAACCCCTGGGTGGCGGTGTGCACTCGCTCGGGCGTGATGCCCGGAGCGAGGCATGCTCACCGGTTGACTTAGTCACGCTCGGTCCCCACTCACTTTTATCTTGGTTGTACCGAACTAAGTGAAGCAAGCTTTCCGCATCCATGGCGTGGCATGTCTCTTGCATGTCCCTGGTTGGTCTCACACGTGTGGCCTAGGGAGGTTACTAGCAACTTCACCTCCCTCCCTCCCTCCCTCCCTCACACCCTCCCCTCCCTCCCTCCCTCCTTCCCTCTCTCCCTCTCCCTCCCTCCCTCTTCCTCCCTCCCTCTCCCTCCCTCCCTCTCCCTCCTGTTGTGATGTTGTCAATCATACACAGTTGTACAGTTGGTTGTGACCACTCGACCGTGTCCATGCTCATGCAGATCCTTGAGGCGGACCCAGCTGGAGACAGAGTTCCCTGAGGTGATGCTCCACCCGCTGGAGGCAGCCTGGCAACCTACCCAGTGTACCAGAGGGCTCCCACAGCCCACGGACTACGTTTGGAGGTCTTCAGGATTTTCTCCGTGGACAGCCCTGCCAGGCTGATTTACATGTTTGTTTTCTTACACTCTCCGGCTGTTCCCGGACGTAGGCGTGTGACCAGTCGTTGTGTCTGTCTTTTCGTCGTACATCCGTAGGATCAGACGGCGCTCCGTTTGGACGCTTGTGCGCAAAATTATGGCCAAAATAGTGGTTTTGGGCCGGTTCAGGTTTGACAGGCACCGCCGTGTGCGCCACCCGCCGTGAGCCACNCCTGAGTCGCTTGAAGCGACAAGAGCACGCAGCGACGCATATGCCATCATCCTGATGCGTCAGAAACCGCAACGGCAGGTTCGTGCTGCAGCTGCAGCGTGCCACAACGGCTTGAGGCCGTTGGAGCCCTTGCGCGCAGCAGTAGCTGGTCCGAGGCCGCCCGTGTGGCGACTTGGAGCCGCAAACCGGGCGAGCAACAACACCATCAGCGAGCAACAGCAGCAGCGGCGGCCGTGGCCACTCAGGCACCAGAGGCACCAGTACCTTTTGTAGGAGCTGACTCCAGCCGTGCAGCTTCCTGGAAGCCGCACGGACGTGGAGGAGCCGCAGACGCAAATCGCGTCAGCCGCCATCCTCTCTTCACCCGCCTGTGCCGGACTCAAATAGCCACCAAAAGATACGCGCTATGGCTCGTTGGAAAGCTTAGATCTCAAGCTTTCCATCGCGCCCTTCCCCGCCTCATTTGGAGCTTTGTAGCCTCCAGCATTCACCGTTCCGCATCACTGATTTGAATTTTTCATTTTTTCGGCCTGAGCACAAAATCAGGTCGTTTTGGCCTTTTCCCCACTTTTTGTAGACGAACATTTCACCATTGTCTTCAGCATCCTCAGACGCCTCTGTGGTCCAAATTTCGCTTCATTTGGACAACCTTCAAATTTTAGTGGTGAAAATTTAAATTTTTAAATTTTCAGCACTTTTTTGGGTCAGAAGGTCGACTTTTGCCACCGTCCTCAATCGGCGAGAAACACCGTCACTCCTCGAGAAACGCTGACGGTTCTGCGTTCGGACGACTTTCGCACCGCCTCAGCATGGAGCCGAGCAGCTCCAAGGGCAAGGAGCTGGAGGACACCGTCACGAGCGGGGGCCGCAACCCACGCTCAAAGGCGATTGACTTCCTGCTGGTAGAGCAGTCGTCACTCCGCCAGCGCCAGGATGAGCAGTCAGCTATGCTGCGACAGATCCGCGATGCCTTGGTCTCTCTGTCTGGGACACCGGGACATCAGCCCAGGAGAGAGAGAGAGGCAACCCCATCGGCCCAGGAGTCTGCTGGCCCCACTGCCGCCCCTGCGCAGAGACGAGAGTCCATGGTCGAGGAGTGGGATCAGGCGCCACCTCCCACAGGGGAGGACGCGCTTCGCCGGCTGATGGAGCAGATGAGGAGCCTGCACATTGAGACACCGGCGCCCAGTCCGAGGGGACAGCAGCAGCAGCAGCAGCAGCAGACCGACCCGCGTCAGGTCTCGGGTGCCGCTGGAGGAGCAGCGTTGATGCCTTTCATGCCCTTCCCACGCCCGCTCCTAGCACCACCAGAGGTCCAGCTCCGCACGGAGCGACGACCCAAGGACTTCGAGACTTCCCCGCCTCGCTACGACAGCAAGGCGGGGTTTGACTGTTGGGAGGTGCTGTTTCAGGTATGGGCAGACTCAGAGGGAGTCTGGCCCTACTACCACAGCCAGTACCAGACGGCTGATCCGCTCCAGTCCCAGACGGCAGCGCGTGCCATGCGTGGACTGCTGTACACAGTTCCACAGGAGACAGTGGTCGACTTCCTTCCCTTCCTGGGCGCGCCTGGGACAAGGGCAGGCGCAGACCCGCGCCGCGGCTGGGAGCTGGCGCTGACCATTTTTGCAGCAGAGACTCACGCGACCCGGTCAGCGCGCCTTCGCGAGTTCCACTCCCTTCATCAGGGATCCTCGGAGTCAGCAGCTGATTGTTGGCGTCGGGCCATGTGCCTGTACACTCGTCTGGGCACCGGAGGCGGCTCTCAGCTCTGGGCGCTGGACACCATCATGCTGGGAGTGCGCCCCGAGCTCACTGACACCTTCTCCCGCCTCGACCAGGACGTCCTCGCGTCCATGTCCGACACCCTGCAGCTGTTGCCCTGGGTGCAGCGGTACTTCATCCAGGTCGCGACAGCTGACGAGGCAGCCCGCGCGCATCGGCAGGGCGCCATGGCCGCANGCCTTCGCGAGTTCCACTCCCTTCATCAGGGATCCTCGGAGTCAGCAGCTGATTATTGGCGTCGGGCCATGCGCCTGTACACTCGTCTGGGCACCGGAGGCGGCTCTCAGCTCTGGGCGCTGGACACCATCATGCTGGGAGTGCGCCCCGAGCTCACTGACACCTTCTCCCGCCTCGACCAGGACGTCCTCGCGTCCATGTCCGACACCCTGCAGCTGTTGCCCTGGGTGCAGCGGTACTTCATCCAGGTCGCGACAGCTGACGAGGCAGCCCGCGCGCATCGGCAGGGCGCCATGGCCGCAACAGCAGTGGGAGCGACGTCCTCTACGCCTTCCACACCGTCGTCCACCTTCACCCCCACCAGCTCCACCTCTGCCTCTCCCGCTTCCTCCCCTGCTACTCCGACAGCCACTGCAGCAGCCGTGAAGGGGAGGAAGGGGAAGAAGAAGAGGGGACCGCAGCAGCCTTCCGGTGGCACCGGATGGGCGGTCCGCTGCCACAACTGTGGCGGACCTCATCGCTACACTAAGTGTCAGCAGGAGCTGGACTGGGTGAGGATCACCCGCGGTCTTCACGCAGCCCACGAGGAGCGGATCCGCACTGGAGCAGCAGCCCGTGCCGCAGCGACCTCGGGGGCAGCACCGGCGGCAGATCCTCCGCCATCCGGGGGTAGTACCACGCCGGACCCGAGGGACCAGACCATCGCGGAGCTACGTCGACTGCTGGCACTTCGCTCACAGGGAGGTGCGAGTGTGCTGTCACAGCTGAGTGGTCCACAAACTGACTGTCCATCTGTGTTTGTGGCACGTGGTCGTACTTGTGGGGGGGCTGCGTTGCCTGGTGAGGATGAGTCTGACAGCACAGAGTGGTTGGATGAGTCGCATCGTCGTGCATTATCCCGCTGTCCTGCCACACCTGCTGAGCGTCCAGTAGAGGCAGCGTGCTCCGTTGCTCATTGTACCGTGACCACCACAGGTCGTGAGGCGAGTGGCCACTGGATCATTGATTCAGGGGCCACTCACCACATGACGTGCGACCGTACCGCCTTTGTCGTGCTTGGTCCTGTTGGGTCTGTTCGGTCAGTGCGGACAGGTTCTGGGCAGTCACTACCTGTTCAGGGGACAGGGGTCGTACGGTTCGATGGTCCGTCTGGTCCCGTGTATCTTTCTGACGTGCTTTTCGTGCCTGATCTCGAGCTCAGCCTGCTCTCTGTCCGTGCCTGCACGAGGATGGGTCTCTCTGTTCACCACTCCATTGATGATGCCACGATCACTGCACTTGACACTTCCACGGTTGTGTTGCGTGCCTCTGTTGTGGATGACCTGTATCGCATCGTGCGCTGCTCTGCTCCTGACTCTTCCCCTTGCTCATCTGCCCGCGTCTTTGTCACGGGGGTGTTGTCTCCTGACCACCAGCGCCTGTTACATCGGCGCCTGTGTCATGTGAGCACGGACACTGTGTCCAGGCTCATTCGTACACAGCCCGCTCTCGGTCTTGACGCGGCTTCCTTCGAGAAGCCGCCCAAGACCGACTGTCTGTTCTGCGCTCAGGGCAAGATGCATCGATG
>SZWC01021971.1:6233-18279 GCA_023375785.1 Penium margaritaceum | reverse complement strand
TGCCTGCACGAGGATGGGTCTCTCTGTTCACCACTCCATTGATGATGCCACGATCACTGCACTTGACACTTCCACGGTTGTGTTGCGTGCCTCTGTTGTGGATGACCTGTATCGCATCGTGCGCTGCCCTGATCCTGACTCTTCCCCTTGCTCATCTGCCCGCGTCTTTGTCACGGGGGTGTTGTCTCCTGACCACCAGCGCCTGTTACATCGGCGCCTGTGTCATGTGAGCACGGACACTGTGTCCAGGCTCATTCGTACACAGCCCGCTCTCGGTCTTGACGCGGCTTCCTTCGAGAAGCCGCCCAAGACCGACTGTCTGTTCTGCGCTCAGGGCAAGATGCATCGATGGACCTACCCTGCCTCCGTCACTCGCGCGCAGCGTCCCCTGGAGCTTGTCCACTCGGACCTCCTCGGACCTCTCCCTGTCGAGTCTGTCGCTGACCGTGGTCGGTATGTTCTTACCCTCACGGATGACTTCACCCGCATGCGGTGGGTATACTGCCTCCGCCAAAAGAGTGGTGCCGCTCTAGCCGTGCGCTTGTGGCTCGTGATGGCCGAGCGTCAGTCTCGTCACTCCCTCCACACCTTCCGCTCTGAACGCGGCGGTGAGTATCTCGGTGAGCTGACCACTCACTTCGCCGAGCTTGGTATCTGTCACCAGCTCTCGGCCCCTGCTATGCCACAGCAGAACGGTGTGTCCGAGCACTGGAACCGCACCATGGAAGACGCGGTTCGCGCCATGCGCGCTGAGTGCGGTCTCCCGGAGACCTTCGCCTTGGAGGGCTTCGCCTACATGACGTGGGTCTGGAACCGCCTCCCGCATGGTCCCTTGCCGGACCACGTCATGCCGTATGAGCTGTGGTTCGGTCACCGTGCGGACCTCAGGCTTGCTCGCGTCTGGGGTTCCTTGGCCTGTGTCTGGTACACCGAGGACCAGCAGGGGTCCAAGGTCTCTCCGCGCGGCCGGATGTGTGCCTTCCTCGGTGTCTCCTCGTGCTCCAAAGCGTGGCGTTTCTGGGATGCGGGTTGCCACCGCATCGTTGAGTCGCGCCACGCGCTGTTTTTTGAGGCACTGTCGTACCGCGACCTGTCTGCCATTCTCACCCAGGCAGCGTCTCACGTTCCCACCTGTGAGGCCTCCCGTCGGATGGGGGAGTCTACCCCACAGGGTGAGTCCGTCCGGGGTGCCTCCGGGGTGGGACCGTCGCTGGCCACCATTGACCCGGCCATCATTGCTGTCGGGCCTATAGTCTCTACGCCTGCCCCGCTTGCGCCCGCCACGACTGTCTCGCCTGCGCCTGCCGCGCCTACCTCACCCGCGCCTACCGCGACTACCTCGCCCGCGCCTGCCGCGACTGCCTCGCCCGCACCTGCAGCGCCTGCTTCGTCCGCACCTGCAGCGCCTGCTTCGCCCGCACCTGTAGCGCCTACTTCGCCTGCACCTGCAGCGCCTGCTTCGCCCGCACCTGCAGCGCCTGCTTCGCCTGCCGGGGCTGCAACTGCCGCCTATTTGCCTGCGGCGCCTGCCTCACCCGCGCCCGTCGCGACTGTCTCGCCCGCGCCTGCAGCAACCGTCTCGTCCGTGCCTGCAGCGCCTGTTTCGCCTGCGCCTGCCGCGCCTGTCTCGCCCACGCCTGCAGCGTCTCGAGAGACAGCACCTGCCCTCCTTGTGCCAGAACCGTCGGTCAGCTCAGACTTGGGTTACTCCCGTGGACCAGGTGGGCGTCTCCGCCCACTGGCCTCACGAGCACCTTCGACTGCGGTTGCGCCACCCAGACGACGCACGCGCAGCGTGCACAGTGGTGACCCTGGCACAAAGGTTCTCGGCCTAAGTGTCCAAGGCACCTATACGGAGGTGCACCCAGCTTGTCCCATTGGGCACCAGCTGATCGCTGACGAGCACGAGGCTGCACAGGCAGCTGCCGCTAACCTAGTTGCGGTCCGTCCGACCCATGAGGCATGTGTCCTGGCCACCCGGAGCTCCCCTTTGACGGTCCCTGATCCAGACACGTTAAAGGAGGCTCTCTCAGGAGAGGATGCTGAGCAGTGGCGGGCCGCCTGTGAGGACGAGCTCAGGGCCATCCGGGAGCACGGAGTCTTTGAGCTGGTCGACCGTCCTGAGGGATGGAAGGTCGTGCAGGCCAAGTGGGTCTTCCGCAAGAAGGTGAAGCCTGACGGCTCACTGGACCGCTATAAGGCCCGCTTGACTGCCAAGGGATTCTCTCAGGTTGAGGGGATCGACTTCACTGACACCTTTGCCCCTGTTGGCCGCATGACTACAGATCGCGCGCTGCTTGGTGTGGTCGCTCACCATGACTGGGAGCTACACCAGATGGATATGAACAATGCGTTCCTCCATGGTACCTTGGAGGAGGAGATCTACATGGTCCAGCCACCTGGGTTTGAGGTCGAAGGCAACAAGGTCTGGCGCTTGCGCAAGGCCTTGTATGGCCTGAAGCAGTCGCCCCGGTGCTGGAACCGAGAGATCACTCGCACCCTCACTCAGGCCGAGTACGTCCAGAGTGATGCCGACCCGTCACTTTTCATCCGACGGACAGCCGAGCACCTCACTGCCATTTTGGTGTATGTGGACGATCTCCTGATTGCGTCTCCTTCATTGGAGGCCGTGAAGGAGGCCAAGGCGGTCCTGCAGGCCGCCTACAGGATGAAGGACCTTGGTCCAGCGGCTGTTTTCCTCGGGATGGAGATTGTGCGTGATCGTCGTCGACGGACACTCCTCCTCCATCAGGCACGATATGCACAGGTTGTGGGGGAGCGGTTTGCTGACCTCCTTGGCGCTGTTCCCGCCGCCTCGTCACCCATCACTCCCGACGGGCAGGACGCCCTGAAGGTGACAGACCCAGCCGATCTGGGCGAGACTGTGGACGTGACCCTGTACTTGCGCATCATTGGCTCACTGATGTACTTGGCCACGACCATGCGTCCCGACATTGCGTTCGCTGTCAACCTACTCGCACAGTTCAGTCAGTCCCCTCGGGCTCGCGCTCTGCACGCAGCTTTGCGAGTCGTCCGGTACGTGGTCTCCACACCGTATCACGGTCTTTGCTTTCGGAGATAGTGCTCGGTTGTGGTAGATGGCTACACCGACAGCGACTGGGCATGGAGTCCTGATGGACGCAACCGCACGGGTTACGTGTTCCTGCTTGGTGGCACCGCTGTGTCTTGGCGCAGCGGCAAGCAGGGGTGCATTGCTCGCAGCTCCTCAGAGGCTGAGTATGTTGCTCTGGGCGCTGGCGCCGCTGAGGCGGTGTGGCTGCAGCGGTTGTTCCAGTGCTTGGGTCAGTCCGTGCCTACCATCATCCTCCGATGCGACAACCAGAGTGCTCTCGCGATCGCTGAGAACTCTGGTGTGTTCCACGCACGCACGAAGCACATCGCTGTCGAGTATCATTTCGTGCGCGATCTGGTGGAGCGGCAGTTGATCTCCATCGCCTGGGTGGGCACAGATTTGCAGCGCGCTGACTTCCTGACCAAGGCACTGGCTCGTGGAAAGTTCCTCGGGGCCGTTCGTTCCGTCGGATTGCGACCCCTGTCCGAGAGTGGGTGAATGTCCGGGTCCCTGTTGAGCCTTCTGTGTTGCACCGGCACGCGTTCTGCACGTGTATGGACATGCGTACCATCGGGTCATGGGGGAGTGTTGTGATGTTGTCAGTCATACACAATTGTACAGTTGGTTGTGACCACTCGGCCGTGTCCATGCTCGTGCAGATCCTTGAGGCGGACCCAGCTGGAGACAGAGTTCCCTGAGGTGATGCTCCACCCGCTGGAGGCAGCCTGGCAGCCTACCCAGTGTACCAGAGGGCTCCCACAGCCCACGGACTACGTTTGGAGGTCTTCAGGATTTTCTCGGTGGACAGCCCTGCCAGGCTGATTTACATGTTTGTTTTCTTACACTCTCCGGCTGTTCCCAAAAGTAGGCGTGTGACCAGTCGTTGTGTCTTTCTTTTTGTCGTGCATCCGTAGGATCAGACGGCGCTCCGTTTGGACGCTTGTGCGCAGAATTATGGCCAAAACAGTGGTTTTGGGCCGGTTCAGGTTTGACAGGCACCGCCGTGTGCGCCACCCGCCGTGAGCCACGGCGGCTATTTATGCTGTGGACCTGTCATTTGTTATCTCTCTTTGCATTTACTTCAGTTGAAGCTTGAGATACAAGTGCACGTGTCTCTCCCTACCCTTGCTGTCCCTTGCATGACTTGTGTGTCAACCAGCCAAACCCGTGCTGTCAGGCTAGCAAGCACAAGGGCTAGGAAGCTTCCTGGAATCTTCTCACCTCCCTCCCTCTTCCTCCCTCTCTCCCTCCTTCCCTCCCTCTCCCTCCCTCCCTTCCTCTCCCTCCCTCCCTGTTGTGATTTGTTCCGTTCTTGTACAGCTTACTGTGACCACTCGGTCGTGTCCATACTCGTGCAGATCCCTCAGGCAGGCGGCCCTGGTGACGCCGGCACGATGCCAGACGGCGGACTACCTTCTTGGAGCTGAGCGAGCACTGTTCCAGAGCCCCAGATGCCACTGGGACTCTCTGCTGTGCCTGCTACGCCTCGCAGGCATCTTTCGGCAGACTGGCCATGCGGCCCATTTGCATGTTTTTGTATTGTCCGCTCACTGTCAGTCGATGGATGCATGCGTGTGACCAGTCGTAGCGTTCGTCTTGTGATTCTGCACGTGAAGGTTCAGACGGTGCAGGATTCTGACATGTGTGCGCAGAGTTACGGCCAAAACAGTGGTTTTGGGCCGGTTTTAGGACAGCTCTTAGACTGCCGCGTGCGACACCCGCCGTGCGCCGCGGCAGGTACTTATGTCGTGGACCTGTCATTTGCCAACTCTCTCTGCATTTACTAAGCTATTGAAGCTTATGAGACTTTGCGCGTCTCCCTAGCCTGATCCTTGCTGTTTCTTGCACCTGCCTGCTTGCTAGTGCGTCAGCTGACTGGACAGTGTCGCCACGTCAGCAGCAGCAAGGCTAGGAAGCTTCCTAGCAGTTTCTCATGGTATCAGAGCGGTGAGACAGATCTCACTGAGCTGCGCAGCAGAGCAGCAGCAGTGAGAGTCACCGCTGCAGCAGATCTTCTGGGACCTGTTGGAGATGGTCGACCGCCGTCAACGTGAGATCGCAGCTGCAGAGACAGCAGCAGCGACGCGTACCACCACGCAAAGGGGCGTGGCGGCGGCGGTGCCAGCAGCTCTTCTCCCACAGCCGCCGCAGCTGAGTAGCAGCAGCAGCGCAGCAGCCACAGCCGCAGCAGCAGCGTGACAGCAGCCGCGGCAGCAGCAGCGCAGCAGCAGCGGCGGCAGCAGCAACGCAGCAGCCGCAGCGGCGGCGGCGGCAACAGCAGCCGCAGCGGCGGCAGCAGCACCAGCAGCCGCAGCGCAGCTGCAGCAGCAGAAGCAGCAGCGGCAGCGGCGGCAGCAGCGGCAGCAGCAGCAGCGTAGCAGCGCAGCAGCAGTAGCAGCGTAGCAGCGCGGCAGCGCAGCAGCAGCGGCGGCGGCGGCGGCAGCGAGCTGCTGCTGCAGCACGCAACAGCAGCAGCGGCAGCGTGCAGCTGCTGCTGCCACCGCCGCGCACGCAGCCACGCAGCTGCTGCTGCAGCTGCCTGCGCAGCTGCTGCTGCAGCTGCCTGCGCAGCTGCAGTAGCAGCTAGGCAGAAGCTGCCGCGCAGCTTCCGCGCAGCCTCCGTGCAGCCGCCACTGGGCGGCTGCACGCTCGCGCAGGACCGCGAGCGGAACAAAAAAAAAAAACAAAACGTCAGCGTCGACGCTGACGTCAGCATTCTGCTTGCTGACGTCATCAGGTCGTGCTGACGTCAGCAACCACCTGCTGACGTCAGCACCATACTTTTTGGCCGGAAGGTCAAAAGTTGCCAGCAAATTTTTGGCCGGAAGGTCAAAAGTTGCCAGCATTGCAACTCCTCGAGAAATGCAGACGGTACTGAAATCCGACAAACTTGACCTGTCGTCCCATAGTGAGCGGCGACATGAGTTCGCCCGACGACAAGGACAAGGTGCCAGCTGGTCCCTCCTCCTCTCCAGAGGTATTGAGCCCTCGCTCGCGGGCTATCGCGGACCTATGCAGCCAGCAGGAGGAGATGAGTCGTCTGCAGCGAGAGCAGATTGACTCGATTCGCACGCTGACAGAGCTTCTGCGTGCTCAGTCCACGGCTCCCTCGCGGACTTCTGGGGGAGCTGCCGGCTTTGCGGCATCCACACAGTACTCGACCCGGGTGCCCATGACAGGGATTCCGCCTCCCGCACCTCCTGGCGCAGTCTCTCCACCACCTGAGGACCTCCTTGATGACGAGCCACTCATGCCAGGTTTCGAGGATGACTCCCAGGAGCGGGAGATCCGTCTTCTACAAGAGCGTCTCCGTCAGCTGCAGACGGGTATGCGACCTCCACCTGTGTCTCCGATACGACCGTCACTTCCATTTCTCGGTGATCACCCCCTTCCAGGTTTCTTCCCTGTCTCTCGCCCTCCTCAGCCTGCGGTTGCTCTTCCCACGGAGCGGCAGCCAAAGGACTTTGAGGCACCACCCCCACGGTACATCAGCGAGGATGGGTTTGACTGTTGGGAGATCCTGTTTCAGGTGTGGGCCACCTCCGAGGGAGTTTGGCCTTACTACCATAGTCCATACCAGACTACAGACCCAGCACAGTTGTCGACAGCTGCCCGGGCCATGCGAGGACTTCTCTACGCTATGCCACGTGAGACTGTCGTCGACTTCCGCCCCTTCCTTGGCGAGGCTGGCACAGGCACCGGAGCTGATCCTTGTGGAGGCTGGGATCTGGCGCTGTCCCTACTGGCCGCAGAGACGCACGCCACGCGTGCGTCTCACATCCGCGCTTTCCATTCGCTTCGTCAGGGACCAGCGGAGCCTGCGGCGGATTACTGGCGACGAGCCATGCGTATTTACACGCGCCTGGGTACCTCAGGGGGCACACAGCTGTGGGCACTCCGGACGATCATGCTCGGAGTTCGCCTGGAGTACACCGACATCTTCGACCGGTACAGCGACGCCGTTCTCGAGCCCTTCTCGGCCTCCATGCAGCTGCTTCCTTGGGCGCATCAGCTTTTCCTCCAGGTGACGTCGACACGCGAGGCCGCAGTAGCACATCAGGAGACGTCCCTCGCTGCAGCAGTCCTCGCCTCACCACCATCTTCCATCCTGCAGTCACCCTCATCCACCTCCACCACGACCTCATCTTCCTCCTCCTTCTCGACCCCGTCTACACCCACGCAGACGCAGGGCATCGCAGCAGCCGTTTAGAGGAAGAAGAAGAACAGGAAGCGCGGATCGGGCCAGCAGCAGTCGTCATCCAGTGGTAGCAGTGGGCGTTCCATCCACTGCTACAACTGTGGAGGTGCCCATTGCTACACCGAGTGCCAGCAGCCGCTTGACTGGGGGCGCATCACCCGTGGACTTCAGGCGGCCCATGCTGCTCGTACCGCGCCCGGCACGTCGCCCGCACACTCTTCGGGACGCGCGACGACTACGACTGCAGCTGTTCCTGCGTCCTCGCCAGCGAGCAGCAGTGATCCAGACCCACGTGACCTCATCATCGCCGAGCTACGTCATCTTCTGGCGCTTCGCTTGCAGGGAGGTGCGAGTGTGTTTTCATCGTCGAGTGGGTCACAGACTGCTTGTTCGTCCGCCTTCGTGACTCGTGATGATACGTGTGGCGGAGCACAGTCCGCATGTGATGAGGATGGGCCTGACTGCACAGACTGGATCCATGAGTCTCACCTTCGTGATGTACGTCCTTCCGTCCCACTGACGGCTCAGCGTCCCTCTGATGCCGAGTGTTCCATTGCTCGTTGTACAGTGACGTCCACCGGTCGTGACCCCAGTGGCACTTGGATCATCGATTCCGGTGCCACCCACCACATGACGTGTCGTCGCAGTGACTTTGTGGTTCTTGGTCCCGTCACGACTGTTCGTTCTGTTCGCACAGGCTCTGGTCAGTCCTTACCAGTCCACGGTGTTGGGGTTGTGTGCTTCGATGGTCCGTCTGGCCCCTTGTATCTCTCTGACGTGCTATTTGTACCTGGTCTTGAGCTCAGCCTGCTGTCTGTACGTGCCTGCACTCTGATGGGTCTCTATGTTGAGCACACTGCTGATTCGGCGACTGTGACTGCTTCTGACACCCGTAGCATTATCCTGCGTGCTTCAGTCATTGATGACCTGTACCGCATTGCTCGGCCGTCCTCCCCTCGCTCCCCTACGTCCTCTGGTCGCGTTTTTGTCACTGGTGTTCTATCCCCAGACCACCAGAGGTTGCTTCACCAACGTCTGTGTCACGTGGGCTCCGACACTGTGTCGAAGCTCATCCGGACACAGCCCGCTCTTGGTCTTGACGTGGCTTCTTTCGAGAAGCCACCCAAGACCGACTGCCTTTTTTGCGCTCAGGGTAAGATGCACCGGTGCACTTACCCTGATTCGCGTTCACGAGCACTGCGGCCCCTCGAGTTGGTCCACTCGGACCTGCTTGGTCCTCTCCCGGTTGAGTCCGTGTCCGAGAGGGGCCGATATGTTCTGACACTGACTGATGACTTCACCCGGATGCGGTGGGTCTACAGTCTGCGTCAGAAGAGCGACGCCGCCCTTGCGGTTCGGCTCTGGCTCGTGATGGCTGAGCGTCAGTCTCGCCACACGCTACACACCTTTCGATCGGATCGCGGTGGCGAGTTCCTCGGTGAGATGGACGCCTTCTTTGCTGAGCACGGCATTTTTCACCAGGTCTCCGCTCCTGCCACCCCACAGCAGAACGGTGTCTCTGAGCGCTGGAACCGCACCATGGAGGATGCGGTCTGCGCCATGCGGTCTGAGTGCGGTCTCCCGGAGTCCTTCGCCTTCGAGGGTTTCTCCTACATGACCTGGGTCTGGAACCGCCTCCCGCATGGTCCGCTTCCGGACCATATTACACCGTACGAGCTCTGGTTTGGCCACCGTGCTGATCTTCGCCTCGCCCGCGTCTGGGGTTCCCTGGCCTCCGTGTGGTACATCGAGGACCAGCAGGGGTCCAAGGTCTCCCCTCGGGGTCGCTTGTGTGCCTTCATCGGCATCTCGCCGTGGTTGAAGGCCTGGCGCTTCTGGGACCCCACTCGCCGTCGTGTCATAGAGTCTCGGGACGCGCTGTTTTTTGAGTCACTCACTTACCGTGATCTGACTTCCATCACAGCCCTCTCTGCCGCCCACGTCCCTTCTTGTGAGGATTCTCGGTGGATGGGGGAGATTTCTCCGCCGTCGACCACTGGTCGCCAGGCTGATGGGTCCGCTCGAGCCCCCTCTCGGTCTCCAGCATTTGACGACCCGGCTATTATTGCCGTTGGCCCAGAGATATCGCCTGTGCCGCCCACTTCACACCCTACAGGCACCACGACCCTCACGCCTCCTCCTGCATCACCACCTGTCCCTGCTAGCACCCCTGCTCAGGCGTCTGACCCAGTCCAGCCCACGCCTGTCCCTGCTTCGACTGACACTCTTTCAGTGTCCGGTCCGGCCTTACCCGCTGGCACCCCCAGCTCTGGGTCCCCCACACACGCGTCTCCTCACACTGCATCCCCGGCTGCCTCGTCTCAGTCCTCACCTGCTGCGGTTGTCCCTGACCCTGTGGACGTGCCCGTCTTTGCGCCTGTTGCGCGTCCCTCGACCTCCGGTTACTCTCGTGAGCCCGATGGTCACCTTCGACCACTGGATTCCGGAGCTCAGCGGGTGTCGGGTCCCGGACCCAGGCGCTCCACTCGCAGCATCGCGAGCGGTGATCCAGGCACAAAGGCCCTAGGCCTGAGTGCCGGCACTGAGCTTTCAGAGGTACACCCAACGTGCCCCATCGGGCACGATCTGGTCACTCGCGAGTTCCATATCGCCTGTGACGCAGCAGCTGACCTCGTGGCTGTCAGGCCTGACACTGTGGCGTCTGCACTTGCCACGCAGAGTTCCCCCTCTGTGGCCCCTGACCCGGGCACATTGAGGGAGGCTCTCTCATCGCAGGATTCTGATGCCTGGCGAGCTGCTTGCGAGGATGAGCTTCGCGCTATCCGAGAGCACATAGTGTATGAGCTGATCGATCTTCCCCCTGGGAGGAAGGCGATTCAGGTCAAGTGGGTCTTTCGCAAGAAAGTGAAGCCTGATGGCTCACTGGAACGCTACAAGGCCCGCTTGGTCGTCAAGGGGTTCTCTCAGATTGAGGGAGTTGACTACACTGACACCTTTGCCCCTGTCGGCCGCATGACCTCAGCTTGAGCTCTGTTTGGTGTAGTGGCTCAGCATGACTGGGAACTACACCAGATGGATGTGAACAACGCGTTCCTCCATGGCTCTCTGGATGAGGAGATCTACGTGGCTCAGCCACCAGGCTTTGAGGACGGTGACAAGGTCTGGCGCTTGCGCAAGTCCTTGTACGGCCTCAAGCAGTCTCCACGGTGTTGGAACCGGGAGATCACAGGCACCTTGACTCGTGCAGGATACGTACAGAGCGAGGCTGACCCCTCGCTGTTCATCCTACCGACACCCGAGCGTCTCACCGCCATCCTGGTCTATGTTGATGACCTTCTGATTGCGTCTCCGTCCCTGGAGGCCGTGAAGGAGGCCAAGGCTGTCCTGCAGACCGCCTACAGGATGAAGGACCTCGGTCCTGCATCGGTGTTTCTCGGTATGGAGATTGTACGTGATCGCAGACATCGGACACTGCTGCTGCATCAGGCCCGATATGCACGAGTCGTGGGGGAGCGCTTTAGCGATCTCCTTGGTGCAGTGCCCACTGCTTCCACACCCATCACACCTGATGGGCAGGATGCCCTGAAGGTGGATGACCCTACACAGCTGGGGGAGACAGTGGACGTGACCTTGTACCTCCGTCTCATCGGATCACTGATGTACCTGGCCACTACCACGCGTCCCGACATCGCGTTCGCCGTCAACCTCCTCGCTCAGTTCTCACAGGCTCCACGTGCGAGAGCTCTTCACGCGGCTGTGCGAGTGGTACGGTACGTGGTCTCAACGCCGTATCTCGGACTCTGCTTTCGTTGGCAGTGTTCGGTGGTCATTGACGGCTATACTGACAGCGATTGGGCTTGGAGCCCTGACGGGCGCAGTCGCACGGGCTATGTGTTTTTGCTCGGTGGTACCGCTTTGTCCTGGCGAAGCGGGAAGCAGGGCTGTATCGCACGTAGCTCGTCAGAGGCAGAGTATGTGGCTTTGGGGGCAGGGGCTGCTGAGGCAGTTTGGCTGCAACGCTTGTTTCTTGAGCTTGGGCAGTCAGTACCCGCCATCGTGCTGCGCTGCGACAGCCAGAGTGCTCTCGCCATTGCGGACAACTCTGGTGTTTTTCATGCTCGCACGAAGCATATCGCGCTTGAGCATCACTTCGTTCGTGATCTGGTGGAGCGACGCGTGATCTCCATCATGTGGGTTGGCACTGACTTGCAGCGCGCTGATTTCTTGACGAAGGCACTTGCCCGCGGAAAGTTCCTGGTGGCCATTCGTTCTGTTGGGCTTCGCCTCGTGCGTGACAGTGGTTGAGTGTGGGATGTACGTCGCGGCTCATCCGTATGCATCATCCGTTCTGTGGTTGTACCAGTGCTACACGCGTATGGACATGCGTACCATCGGGTCATGGGGGAGTGTTGTGATTTGTTCCGTTCTTGTACAGCTTACTGTGACCACTCGGCCGTGTCCATACTCGTGCAGATCCCTCAGGCAGGCGGCCCTGGTGACGCCGGCACGATGCCAGACGGCAGACTACCTTCTTGGAGCTGAGCGAGCACTGTTCTAGAGCCCCAGATGCCACCGGGACTCTCTGCTGTGCCTGCTACGCCTCGCAGGCATCTTTCGGCAGACTGGCCATGCGGCCCATTTGCATGTTTTTGTATTGTCCGCTCACTGTCAGTCGATGGATGCATGCGTGTGACCAGTCGTAGCGTTCGTCTTGTGATTCTGCACGTGAAGGTTCAGACGGTGCAGGATTCTGACATGTGTGCGCAGAGTTACGGCCAAAACAGTGGTTTTGGGCCGGTTTTAGGACAGCTCTT
>SZWC01021969.1:34463-44523 GCA_023375785.1 Penium margaritaceum | reverse complement strand
CTCCTCCATCTTGTTACTGATCGACCTCATGAGGCTGACGTCAGCAAGTTGTGCCTTCGGAGTGCATCTAAGTGGGATGTACATCGTGCGCATGTGGGGCATGTTGTCCATGAGCCAGGATTGGAACGTCCCACTTCACTTTGGGCGCCATGTGTCGAGCACTAGAAGCATACCTACTTCCCCCTCTTTGATGGCGAGTAACTTGCATATCTTCTTAGAGCACGACTGGGCAATGTACCAGACCCAGCCGCATGTCGTGACTAAGTTGGCCTAGTGCATTGTAGTACATGTGAGGTGCCACTCAGATTCGAGTAGTCTGGTGGCATTGTCCCCGCTTGCCATGCTTCTTGTGGTCTTCCCTCCTAACATAAACTGCATGAGTAGGCGCTTGCCGTTCATGGAGCTGTTGAGGATGACGTTGATGCGGCATTTGTCCTCTAATCTGAGGACTCCCACATCATCATTTCCAAGATGCATGTACATGTGTCCAGCGGTCGGAACAAGCTCAACGGAGGTATGATCAGCATTGATGACTAGAAATGGCACAATCTTGTACAGGGTAACCATGCACGCTACACTATGATGGAAGGTGAGGACATGGTCCTCCCATTCCACTGGACCCTTCTGTGCGGTTGTGGTTCTTAAACTTCAGCTCCACCCCATCTCACGGTGGATGAAGCGACAGACCCAGGCACGGCCAAACGCACGCAACCCCATCTTCTCCAGTTCTTAAGGGGCAGGGCACGCAATGATCCCCCGAATATGCTAGCGGATGACCTTGCTATTGAGTGCATGGCCATCCTTGTGAGACACCGTCAATGTTCACTTGATCTCCTCCATGATTGTTGGCCGAGTTGACACGCATTCATGCTTCATCCTGTTTTCATGCTTTTGTCTTTTCTTTGACACTGAAGCACTAGATGTTGCGCCGATGGAGTTGATAACCGCTACCTCGTACGCTTTTTTACAACTTTAGTGCCATCTTCAAACCAGCCGGTGACTGTGCTTGGCGCAAGGGGATCGTAGACACTGTAGCCATCGGGGGATCTGAACGAGCGGAAGAGATGCTGGACGGTAACATACGCCATTGGATGGGTCTTGTAAGCTTTCAAGATTGTTCAGAAGTGGCCACTTTGAAACCAATCATAGTACCTTCCGCACTTACAGGACGTCAATGAGCTCGATAACGNCGTTGTAGATGTGATTGCCTACGTTACTACCACAATCATTGCCGCTTTCCCTATTATGGCTGTTGTTTAGGCTCTTGCTGATGACAAGAGACCCTGAACGGGTCCTTGTCTGGGGAGGACTGCGCTAGGCATCATGGCTGTGGTCACATAAGGGTTCATCGACCGGTGCCTTCCCTTTCTCAACGGCTGTCGGACGACACCGCATGGGCGACGTTGGTGGAAAACACTTGATGTCCAGCAGCTCACTGGTACCCTTAGCATGCAGAACAACTTCTGCCTCTGGGCTTAGACAAGACGGACCAGCACCCAGAGATCAGTTACACACAAGTGGTGCACGTGGACGTAGACATGATTGCGATCCCGGCGGCTCGAACCAGATGACAGCGATATTCAAAGGCAAAGACAAGGATATTGTGACAATTTGCACCTTCATGTATGGTGCGTACTCCAGTATGGGAGGTGCTTCCTCTGTGATGTCAATGATGAGTTTGATGACTTTTGGTGGGTGGCCTACTGGACGACGAAGAGGGGCCACGCGAGGGGGTGGGCCAGTTGGGGATGCCAAGTGCCTCTTGCGCTCCTGGGGGGTGACCATCGGTAGGTAGCGGTCCATAATGGCAACTAGGTGTATCGTGGATGGACGATGACGGGGAAACTGACAGTGGAAGTTCCGTTGAGTCAGACAGCTTTATGGTCCATTCACCTTGAACTTGCTACCCCGGGTGGTTCAAACGTCCAGATGAAGCATGGGTTTTTGAATGTTTGAACTAAGTGAGGAAGTTCGATATGCATGTCTCAAGTTCGTGAAAAAAATTGGACAGTGTTCACCAAACATCGAGAGCTTGTTCAATGTAACGTTGCATGGAGAAGTCGAGCAAGAGAGGTTGTCAAAATTAAAGAAGTACGGGTCCTGCTTCATTGAATTGCTACATATTACCACTAGTATTAAACCCGTGTCAAAAGAAAGAAACCTAAGTTAGCTTTAGGACAATAATGAAAGTTAACAATCAGTGGGGTAGTCTGAATGCTCATGTATTCTTGGAAGAATAGTACTGTCATGGACAAGTTTTTGCAAAAGAACATCTCACTTACCAAAATGGAAGCAATATGTGTGAGAGGCAAACATCCAACACAAAGCTTTCTACATTCAAAGTCTTCTCTTTCAAATTGGGTTTTTGCAACATGGACCAACACCCCTTGCCATTCAAAGTGAGTGACCCATCATTTTATCCAATTTAGCTTAATTTCATGAGCTTGGCAACCACTAACACTTAAAGGGATATCAATCTGGTCAAAGTCCTCAATTCAACTGTCAAAATCTCTGTGTTCCATGCAAAGAGCAAGCGGTAGATGTTCATACAGAAAAGTGGCAATGTACAACACAATTCCAAAGCAAGCTATCACGAATCACAAGGATATTAAAAAGAGCACACACCCTTCACCACAATGATATAACCTCAAGAACAAGATCCTGCCCGTCCACTACCCTAATGTGAAGTACAAATCTTGAAGCACGATGCAAGATTGTATGTACTCTTGGATCCCTCTGAAGGCAGCCGCCTCCGGTGAAGGCGGCAGCCTTCATCAAAGCGTTTTTGCCCATCCCTAGGCAATGTACCCATCAGGCACAAAACCTATAGATTCANCTCCAAAAAATGCTTTTGGTACCACTCTGCATGTATAAGGAAGCCATGGATACCCAACTTCCACGTCTACATTAGCAACGTGGAGTAAAAGGTATAGTAACGGCTGGAAATCAATGTGTACAAGCCATCAAAGATCCATCCAATGGCATCACTCGTGGTGATCGCACCCTACTTTAATCACTCTCCATCACCAACCCCACCATATGTTCCACTGATGCCTCCTCAGGAAACACTTTCATTGACATTAACATTGTCATGGTGCTCATTTAAAAGTATCATGTAACATTCGTCAATGGCAATAGTGTGCCATCCCTCGCAAGCTAAGGATCACATGCAAGGGAGGGCGAGATGAGTGACAGGGGGAAAAAGAGGTCGACATTGCACCCACATGAGAGCCGCAGGTGATGGGAGGTTGAAGGTTGCCACACTTTAAGTGAATTGGGCGTGAAAAAAGTCATAAAACTAATTCGATTATTAAGTTTCATCGTTTTGTTTTTTCTCTCAAAACATTTATCGCAACCAGATTTCCAGGGCCCTCATCAAGTGCGCAGGTCAAATCCCCTTTGCGTGAACATGCAACTATCCCAGACATGGCAAAGTCCCTGAAACATGACAAAATCGAAAGAAAGGACAATAAAGAAAGCAGCAGCAGAATTCAGCGACCATATGACGCATATAGACTCGCCTGCTATTCCCTCTCCTCGCTAGGTGGTAAAGGGTCATTTCTGGTTGTGCAGACATGATACGTCGTAGGAGCGGTGTCTGATAATAGAAGGATGTTACCTGCCCGGGATCTGAGCAGACATTTTGGTCTTCCCATTTCATTTTCTTCTTGTGGTAGGGTCCGCGCGAACGCGAGCCCCCGCTGCCAGAAATTATGACGTAGATCACCGGGAGTTTCAGCGTCTTAGGGTTGGGCCAACCGCAGTGCAATGGGAGGCCCGTCCCTAGGCCATGGGCCTTCCTGATCACCCATTGACCCCGTCCAGGTAAGTATGGGGAAGTGCATGTGAACACGTCGACTATGGGTGCGCATGGTAGTTGTCGGTTTCCGTGGTTGGTCGAACTGAACCACGGAACCAGCAAAATCGGAGGCTTCGACGTTGCTCCCTTGTCAAGCGTGGTTGGGATCTGCAATTTTCAGCTACATCGACGAAGTTTGCGAAAAAAACTTAACTAGGGCTCTGCTTTGGAGAGGTCGCATCGAATTGCTATTCCCGGCCTCAATGCAAATCGGAGGTTTGTGTGCGGCCCTTCGGTGAGCGTGGCTGTTTGGACGTCTGGGATGATTGAAGTCGAGCCCCTTGCAGTTTTAGCAATGCACTCCTCCCGGATAGGACTTTTCTCGTGCAATGCTTTGCAGGTTTGCATGTCGGACCACGGTGCACCAGCAAAAGAGTGCAAACTGCAATCCTATGAGACCTATTCCAAACAGGACCTAGGATGAGGGCGAAGGGTTAGGGCGATGGGCGGCGGAATGGGATACCTGCGACGGGGCAGGGTGACAGCCAGCGGAACGGGTAGCGAGGGAGGAGCGAGGACCCAACCACGGTCCAACCACGGTCCTACCACGGTCCAACCAAGGTGTATCGTGGTTGGACCGTGCGTTGACGGTCGTGCACGAGCCGAGCGAGGCTCGAAGGGACGCGTGGATAGGCCATGGTGCGGGGCGATGTGTCCCATGCCATCGAGAATTGCATGGGCATAGGCCTGCGGAAGCTCAGGTCGAGATGGAGGCGAACGGACGGCGGATACAGGCGAGCACGGCTGACACATGTGCTGGACTACACATGTAAAAACGGGTTTCCACGTGGAAAACTCGATATTCCAACCAAGAAATTCAAGCAAACAGCCGCAGGTCGAAGGAATTAGACGAACCACGGAAACCAATGACTACCAGGCGCACCCTATGTACAACACGGATGCAACCGTTGACTAGAATGTTGAGTGGTTTGGAACAACTCGTCGTGGCTTCCCCGGTCACAGAAATGTCGTGTCGTCGTCTGTTTTGAGCCACGTAGAGATACATTCTTTTGGGTGCCCCTCTCTATTCTCCACACGACAACACAGAATTTTTGTCGCGTTCGAATACGCAGGTCATTGATCCAACTACTCATGCTCACGAGGGTTCACTGTGTCGGCTTGATTGTTTTTTCTTTCCTACAAACCAACTCTTGCGAGGTCGCTTTTCGAACTGCTTCGAAATGTGGCTGCTCGCGCACAAGGACACGCACGCCAGGCTGCAGTCGTTGAGGTTTCCGAACGTCGATTGGCTGTGCAGCACACTTCGTGGCCTGGAGATCTTTTTAGGGTGATGTGGCTGCAAGTTTGGGGCCAGCCACGTGCATTTCACGTTGTTCAAGTATGATTCTCCTTTTAATGTACTGCGATTTGCCACGAAACCAACCTATGCCGCCACTCAGCTCCTTTCCATCGGTGAACTCACTGGACAAAGAAGGCGTTTGCATTTAGTTCTTGCTGCTGGTTACGTCGGTGAAACCGAGCCTGCAGTCTTCATCCACAAACGCACCTCCTCCAAGCGAAAGACTAGAAAGCCGGTTCGTGTCAAAGAGTGTTTTTCTTTGGGGTTCGGGAAATTTCCAATATACCACGTCTTCGGACATGGGTAATCTCTCTCACCACTACTTCGAACTCAGGTTCCTCTATGCCACTCCGTACGATTTTTGCACAAAGAACGCCACGATTTCCCATTTTGTATGAAAAATAACTACATCATCACCACGAGGGGAACATAAGAAATTCCTATATATACCGCGAACAAAGCTCTTTTCATGACATCTTATTGTTGTATTTATTCGTTCATCAAAGTCAAGGTTTCCTTTTCTTCTTGGAATACGGGTGAGTATGATAGTCGACATTCGCAAAATCTTCTTCGAGGTTCAACGTTATTCGACCATCGAACCTCAAAATTTCTGGGTGCATTACGCAACAAAACTTTGATTGTTCGTGTGAAATTACAAGGGCCTGTTTGTGTTATGCCGAATGGAGAGTAGATGGTGAACATGTAGTAGTGGGAAGGCATAACACGTTTTAGAATGTGTGACACTTCAACAATTAACAGCCAGCGGTGAGTGTACTATGATGACGAGTGTCGAAATGATCAAACATATATACCATACTTTCTTTTATGTTTGCCTATTTTCTAGAATCCAATTAAGTGACAGCTATGTTCGCATATAATTTCTGGCCTAGTAATATCTACCCTGCTCCGTCTATAAGCATTTTTGTTAATTACGAGTTAGATAATGGTCGAATGTTTGTTCAGCTCCATGGTCTGTCCCCTCAACTTCGAATGTCAAAACGTGAACTTCATAACGTTGGAGGGACGTTGCGCCCCTACCACTCTTCGCACCTCGCGCGGCAGTCCTCCTGAAGGCAAGTCGTCGCCAAGAGGACTGCGTACGATCTTGGCAACAAGTTCCGCGCGTAGTCCTACAGGGGTTGAGCTGCCCCTTCACCTTGTTTACGTGGGCAAGTCTCCACGTTGCCATCTCGATGCAGCATGGCAACATGGTCTCTCATTTCTAATGGACCGCGTTGTGTAAGCATTTGAATAGTTTTCTTATTGCAGTTTTATGTAGCAATTGTGCATTGATAAACAGGATTTTCGTAATTTTGAGAGTGATACATCCATGGGCAAAGAAATATAATATGTGCCATAGTGGACGAAGGATAATAGTTATTTTAGTGGTATATAAGCGACAGTACGGTATTCAAGTGTCTAGTTACGAATTAGGCATAGTTGGTGTTGTTGGGTCGATTGTCGAGTGACAAGCGTGTGAGAAGATTCCAGGAAGCTTCCTAGCCTTTCTGCTTGCTAGCCTGATAGCACGGGTCTGGCTGGTTGACACACAGGTCATGCAAGGGACAACAAGGGTAGGGAGAGACACGTGCACTTGTATCTCAAGCTTCAACTGAAGTTAATGCAGAGAGAGATAACAAATGACAGATCCACAACATAAATAGCCACCGTGGCTCACAGCGGGTGGCGCACACGGCGGTGCCTGTCAAACCTGAACCGGCCCAAAACCACTGTTTTGGCCATAATTCTGCGCACAAGCGTCCAAACGGAGCGCCGTCTGATCCTACGGATGCACGACGAAAAGATAGACACAACGACTGGTCACATGTCTACGTCCGGGAACAGCCGGAGAGTGTAAGAAAACAAANGGCTGCCAGGCTGCCTCCAGCGGGTGGAGCATCACCTCAGGGAACTCTGTCTCCAGCTGGGTCCGCCTCAAGGATCTGCACGAGCATGGACACGGCCGAGTGGTCACAACCAACTGTACAACTATGTATGACTGACAACATCACAACACTCCCCCATGACTCGATGGTACGCGTGTCCATACATGTGCAGAACGCGTGCCGGTGCAACACAGAGTGCTCAACAGGGACTCGGACAATCACCCACTCTCGGACAGGGGTCGCAATCCGACGGAACGAACAGCCCCGAGGAACTTCCCACGTGCCAGTGCCTTGGTCAGGAAGTCAGCGCGCTGCAAGTCTGTACCCACCCAGACGATGGAGATCAACTGCCGCTCCACCAGATCGCGCACGAAATGATACTCGACAGCGATGTGCTTCATGCGTGCGTGGAACACACCAGAGTTCTCAGCGATCGCGAGAGCACTCTGGTTGTCGCATCAGAGGATGATGGTAGGCATGGACTGACCCAAGCACTAGAACAACCGCTGCAGCCACACCGCCTCAGCGGCGCCAGCGCCCAGAGCAACATACTCAGCCTCTGAGGAGCTGCGAGCAATGCACCACTGCTTGCCGCTGCACCAAGACACAGCGGTGCCACCAAGCAAGAACACGTAACCCGTTCGGCTGCATCTTTCAGGACTCCATGCCCAGTCGCTGTCGGTGTAGCCATCTACCACAACCGAGCACTGTCTTCGAAAGTAGAAACCGTGATAGGGTGTGGAGACCACGTATCGGACGACTCGCAAAGCTGCGTGCAGAGCGCGAGCCCGAGGGGACTGACTCAACTGTGCGAGTAGGTTGACAGCAAACGCAATGTCGGGACGCGTGGTCGTGGCCAAGTACATCAGTGAGCCAATGATGCGCAAGTACAGGGTCACGTCCACAGTCTCGCCCACATCGGCTGGGTCTGTCACCTTCAGGGCGTCCTGCCCGTCGGGAGTGATGGTTGACGAGGCGGCGGGAACAGCACCAAGGAGGTCAGCAAACCGCTCCCCCACAACCTATGCATATCGTGCCTGATGGAGGAGGAGTGTCCGTCGACGACGATCACGCACAATCTCCATCCCGAGGAAAACAGCCGCTGGACCAAGGTCCTTCATCCTGTAGGCGGCCTGCAGGACCGCCTTGGCCTCCTTCACGGCCCCCAGTGAAGGAGACGCAATCAGGAGATCGTCCACATACACCAAAATGGTAGTGAGGTGCTCAGCTGTCCGTCGGATGAAAAGTGACGGGTCGGCATCACTCTGGACGTACTCGGCCTGAGTGAGGGTGCGAGTGATCTCTCGGTTCCAGCACCGGGGCGACTGCTTCAGGCCATACAAGGCCTTGCACAAGCGCCAGACCTTGTTGCCCTCGACCTCAAACCCAGGTGGCTAGACCATGTAGATCTCCTCCTCCAAGGTGCCGTGGAGGAACGCATTGTTCACATCCATCTGGTGTAGCTCCCAGTCATGGTGAGCGACCACACCAAGCAGCGCGCGAGCTGTGGTCATGCGGCCAACAGGGGCAAAGGTGTCAGTAACGTCGATCCCCTCAACCTGAGAGAATCCCTTGGCAGTCAAGCGGGCCTTATAGCGGTCCAGTGAGCCGTCAGGCTTCACCTTCTTGCGGAAGACCCACTTGGCCTGCACGACCTTCCGTCCCTCAGGACGATCCACTAGCTCAAAGACTCCGTGCTCCCGGATGGCCCTGAGCTCGTCCTCACAGGCGGCCCGCCACTACTCAACATCCTCTCCTGAGAGAGCCTCCTTTAACGTGTCTAGATCAGGGACCGTCAAAGGGGAGCTCCGGGTGGCCAGGACACATGCCTCATGGGTCGGACGGACCGCAACTAGGTCAGCGGCAGCTGCCTGTGCAGCCTCATGCTTGTCAGCGATCAGCTGGTGCCCTATGGGACAAGCTGGGTGCACCTCCGTGTAGGTACCTTGGACACTTAGGCCGAGAGCCTTTGTGCCAGGGTCACCACTGTGCACGCTACGCATGCGTCGTCTGGGTGGCGCAACCGCAGTCGAAGGTGCTCGTGAGGCCAGTGGGCGGAGACGCCCACCTGGTCCACGGGAGTAGCCCGAGTCTGAGCTGACCGACGGTTCTGGCACAGGGAGGGCAGGTGCTGTCTCTGGAGACGCTGCAGGCATGGGCGAGACAGGCGCGGCAGGCGCGGGTGAAACAGGCGTTGCAGGCACGGACGAGACGGTCGCGGCAGGCGCGGGCGAGACAGTCGCGGTGGGCGCACGTGAGGCAGGCACTGCAGGCGAAGAGGCGGCAGGTGCAGCCCCGGCAGGCGAAGGAGGCGCTGCAGGTGCGGGCGAAGCAGGCGCTACAAGTGCGGGCAAAGCAGGCGCTGCAAGTGCGGGCGAAGCAGGCGTTGCAGGTGCGGACGAAGCAGGCACTGCAGGTGCGGGCGAGGCAGTCGCGGCAGGCGCGGGCGGACTCACCCTGTGGGGTAGACTCCCCCATCCGACGAGAGGCCTCACAGGTGGGAACGTGAGACGCTGCCTGGGTGAGAATGGCAGACAGGTAGCGGTACGACAGTGCCTAAAAAAACAACGCGTCGCGCGACTCAACGATGCGGTGGCGACCCGCATCCCAGAAACGCCACGCTTTGGAGCGCGAGGAGACACCGAGGAAGGCACACATCCGGCCGCGCGGAGAGACCTTGGACCCCTGCTGGTCTTCAGTGTACCAGACATAGGCCAAGGAACCCTAGACGTGAGCAAGCCTGAGGTCCGCACGGTGACCGAACCAGAGCTCATACGGCATGACGTGGTCCGGCAAGGGACCATGCGGGAGGCGGTTCCAGACCCACGTCATGTAGGCAAAGCCCTCGAAGGCGAAGGACTCCGGGAGACCGTACTCAGCGCGCATGGCGCGAACCGCGTCCTCCATGGTGCGGTTCCAGCGCTCGGACACACCGTTCTGCTGTGGCGTAGCAGAGGCCGAGAGCTGGTGACAGATACCAAGCTCGGCGAAGTGAGTGGTCAGCTCACCGAGATA
>SZWC01021966.1:33149-44529 GCA_023375785.1 Penium margaritaceum | reverse complement strand
CTCTGGCACAACTATGGCACAACTCTGGCACATCTCTGGCAAAACTCTGGCACGACTCTTGCACAACCCTGGCACAAATCTGGCACAGCTCTGGCACAACACTGGCACAACTCTGGCACAATTCTGGCAAAATTCTGGCACAACTCTGGCACAACTCTGGCACAAATTTGGCACAACTCTGGCACGATTCTTGCACAATTATGGCACAACTCTGGCTCAACCCTGGCACAAGTCTGGCACAACTCTGGCACACATCTGGCACAAATCTGGCACAACTGTGTTACAACTCTGGCACTACTCTTGCACACACATGGCACAACTCTGGCACAACTAAGGCACAACGTTGGCAAAACCATGGCACAACTTTGGCACAACTCTGGCACAACTTTAGCACAACTCTGGCACAACTCTGGCACAACTCTGGCACAACACTGGCACAACTCTGGCACAACTCTGGCACAACTCTGGCACAACTCTGGCACAACTATGGCACAACTCTGGCACAACTCTGGCACAACTCTGGCACAACACTGGCACAACTCTGGCACAGCACTGGCACAACTTTAAGACAACTCTGGCACAACTCTGGCACAACTCTGGCAGAGCTGTGGCACCACTCTGGCACAATTCTGGCTAAACTCTGGCACGACTCATGCACAACCCTACCACACCTCTGGCACAACTCTGGCACAACTCTGGCAGAGCTGTGGCACCACTCTGGCACAATTCTGGCTAAACTCTGGCACGACTCATGCACAACCCTACCACACCTCTGGCACAACTCTGGCACAACTCTGGCAGAGCTGTGGCACCACTCTGGCACAATTCTGGCTAAACTCTGGCACGACTCATGCACAACCCTACCACACCTCTGGCACAACTCTGGCACAACTCTGGCAGAGCTGTGGCACCACTCTGGCACAATTCTGGCTAAACTCTGGCACGACTCATGCACAACCCTACCACACCTCTGGCACAACTCTGGCACAACTCTGGCAGAGCTGTGGCACCACTCTGGCACAATTCTGGCTAAACTCTGGCACGACTCATGCACAACCCTACCACACCTCTGGCACAACTCTGGCACAACTCTGGCAGAGCTGTGGCACCACTCTGGCACAATTCTGGCTAAACTCTGGCACGACTCATGCACAACCCTACCACACCTCTGGCACAACTCTGGCACAACTCTGGCAGAGCTGTGGCACCACTCTGGCACAATTCTGGCTAAACTCTGGCACGACTCATGCACAACCCTACCACACCTCTGGCACAACTCTGGCACAACTCTGGCAGAGCTGTGGCACCACTCTGGCACAATTCTGGCTAAACTCTGGCACGACTCATGCACAACCCTACCACACCTCTGGCACAACTCTGGCACAACTCTGGCAGAGCTGTGGCACCACTCTGGCACAATTCTGGCTAAACTCTGGCACGACTCATGCACAACCCTACCACACCTCTGGCACAACTCTGGCACAACTCTGGCAGAGCTGTGGCACCACTCTGGCACAATTCTGGCTAAACTCTGGCACGACTCATGCACAACCCTACCACACCTCTGGCACAACTCTGGCACAACTCTGGCAGAGCTGTGGCACCACTCTGGCACAATTCTGGCTAAACTCTGGCACGACTCATGCACAACCCTACCACACCTCTGGCACAACTCTGGCACAACTCTGGCAGAGCTGTGGCACCACTCTGGCACAATTCTGGCTAAACTCTGGCACGACTCATGCACAACCCTACCACACCTCTGGCACAACTCTGGCACAACTCTGGCAGAGCTGTGGCACCACTCTGGCACAATTCTGGCTAAACTCTGGCACGACTCATGCACAACCCTACCACACCTCTGGCACAACTCTGGCACAACTCTGGCAGAGCTGTGGCACCACTCTGGCACAATTCTGGCTAAACTCTGGCACGACTCATGCACAACCCTACCACACCTCTGGCACAACTCTGGCACAACTCTGGCAGAGCTGTGGCACCACTCTGGCACAATTCTGGCTAAACTCTGGCACGACTCATGCACAACCCTACCACACCTCTGGCACAACTCTGGCACAACTCTGGCAGAGCTGTGGCACCACTCTGGCACAATTCTGGCTAAACTCTGGCACGACTCATGCACAACCCTACCACACCTCTGGCACAACTCTGGCACAACTCTGGCAGAGCTGTGGCACCACTCTGGCACAATTCTGGCTAAACTCTGGCACGACTCATGCACAACCCTACCACACCTCTGGCACAACTCTGGCACAACTCTGGCAGAGCTGTGGCACCACTCTGGCACAATTCTGGCTAAACTCTGGCACGACTCATGCACAACCCTACCACACCTCTGGCACAACTCTGGCACAACTCTGGCAGAGCTGTGGCACCACTCTGGCACAATTCTGGCTAAACTCTGGCACGACTCATGCACAACCCTACCACACCTCTGGCACAACTCTGGCACAACTCTGGCAGAGCTGTGGCACCACTCTGGCACAATTCTGGCTAAACTCTGGCACGACTCATGCACAACCCTACCACACCTCTGGCACAACTCTGGCACAACTCTGGCAGAGCTGTGGCACCACTCTGGCACAATTCTGGCTAAACTCTGGCACGACTCATGCACAACCCTACCACACCTCTGGCACAACTCTGGCACAACTCTGGCAGAGCTGTGGCACCACTCTGGCACAATTCTGGCTAAACTCTGGCACGACTCATGCACAACCCTACCACACCTCTGGCACAACTCTGGCACAACTCTGGCAGAGCTGTGGCACCACTCTGGCACAATTCTGGCTAAACTCTGGCACGACTCATGCACAACCCTACCACACCTCTGGCACAACTCTGGCACAACTCTGGCAGAGCTGTGGCACCACTCTGGCACAATTCTGGCTAAACTCTGGCACGACTCATGCACAACCCTACCACACCTCTGGCACAACTCTGGCACAACTCTGGCAGAGCTGTGGCACCACTCTGGCACAATTCTGGCTAAACTCTGGCACGACTCATGCACAACCCTACCACACCTCTGGCACAACTCTGGCACAACTCTGGCAGAGCTGTGGCACCACTCTGGCACAATTCTGGCTAAACTCTGGCACGACTCATGCACAACCCTACCACACCTCTGGCACAACTCTGGCACAACTCTGGCAGAGCTGTGGCACCACTCTGGCACAATTCTGGCTAAACTCTGGCACGACTCATGCACAACCCTACCACACCTCTGGCACAACTCTGGCACAACTCTGGCAGAGCTGTGGCACCACTCTGGCACAATTCTGGCTAAACTCTGGCACGACTCATGCACAACCCTACCACACCTCTGGCACAACTCTGGCACAACTCTGGCAGAGCTGTGGCACCACTCTGGCACAATTCTGGCTAAACTCTGGCACGACTCATGCACAACCCTACCACACCTCTGGCACAACTCTGGCACAACTCTGGCTCAACTCTGGCACAACTCTGACTCAACTCTGGCACAACTGTGCGACAACTATGGTACAATTCTGGCACCACTCTGGCACAACTCTGGCACAACACTGGCACAACTCTGGCACAGCACTGGCACAACTTTAAGACAACTCTGGCACAACTCTGGCACAACTCTAGCACAACTATGGCACAACTCTGGCACAACTCTGGCTCAACTCTGGCACAAGTCTGGCTCAACTCTGGCACAACTCTGGCTCAACTCTGGCACAACTCTGGCTCAACTCTGGCACAACTGTGGCTCAACTCTGGCACAACTCTGGCTCAACTCTGGCTCAACTCTAGCGCTAGAGCATCACACTTTGGCACTAGAGCGTCACACTTTGGCACTAGAGCATCACGCTTTGGCATAAGAGCATCACAATTTGGCACTAGAGCCTCACACTTTGGTAGTAGCGCTGCACACTTTGGCACTAGAGCGTCACTCTGTGGCACTAGACCTTCACACTTAGGCACTGGAGCGTCACACTTGGGTACTAGAGCCTCACACCTTGGCACTAGAGCGTCACACTTAGGCACTAGAGCGTCACACTTAGGCACTAGAGCGTCACACTTAGGCACTAGAGCGTCACACTTAGGCACTAGAGCGTCACACTTAGGCACTAGAGCGTCACACTTAGGCACTAGAGCGTCACACTTAGGCACTAGAGCGTCACACTTAGGCACTAGAGCGTCACACTTAGGCACTAGAGCGTCACACTTAGGCACTAGAGCGTCACACTTAGGCACTAGAGCGTCACACTTAGGCACTAGAGCGTCACACTTAGGCACTAGAGCGTCACACTTAGGCACTAGAGCGTCACACTTAGGCACTAGAGCGTCACACTTAGGCACTAGAGCGTCACACTTAGGCACTAGAGCGTCACACTTAGGCACTAGAGCGTCACACTTTGGCACTGGAGCATCACACTTTGGCACAAGAGAGTCACATTTTGGCATTAGACCGTCACACTTTCGTACTAGACCGTCACACTTGGGCACTAGAGCCTCACACTGTGGTAGTAGCGCTGCACACTTTGGCACTAGAGCATCAGACTTTGGCACTATAGCGTCATACTTTGGCACTACAGCGTCACACTTTGGCACTAGAGCGTCACACTTTTGAACCAGAGGTCCAAACATTGGCACTAGAGCGTCACACTTTGGCACTAGAGCTTCACTCTTCGACACTCAAGCGTCACACTTTTGCATTAGACAATCACACTTTGGCACTAGAGCATCACACTTTTGCACCAGGGCTTCACACCTTGGCACTAGAGCTTCACACTTTGGCACTAGAGTTCCACACTTTGGCACTAGAGCGTCACACTTTGACACTAGAGCTTCACAATTTGGTACAATATCGTCACAATTTGGCACTCGAGCTTCACACTTTGGCACTAGAGCGTCACTCCTTGGAAGTAGAGCGTCACACGTTGGCACTAGAGTGTCACACTTTGGCACTAGAGCGTCACACTTTGGCACCAGAGTTTCAAACTTTGGCACTAGAGCGTCACTGTGCCACTAGAACCTCACACTTTGGAAATAGAGTGTCGCACTTTGGAACTAGAGTGTCACACTTTGGCATTAGAGCATCACACTTTGGTACTAAAGCGTCACACTTTGGTACTAGAGCATCACACGTTGGCACTAGAGATTCACACTTTGGTACTAGAGCGTCACACTTTGGCACTAGAGCGTCACAATTTGGTGCTAGAGCGTCACACTTTGGCACTAGAGCTTCAAACTCTGGCACTAGAGCGTCAGACTTTGGCACTACAGCGTCACACTTTGGCACTAGAGCGTCACACTTTGGCACTAGAGCTCCAAACATTGGCATAAGAGCATCACCATTTGGCACTAGAGAGTCACACTTTGGCACTAGAGTGTCACACTCTGGCACTAGAGCCTCACACTTTGGCACTAGAGCGTCAAACTTTGGCACTAGAGCGTCACCATTTGGTACAAGAGCGTCATACTTTGAGACTAGAGCGTCATACTTTGGCACTAGAGCGTCACACTTTGGCACTAGAGCGTCACACGTTGGTACTAGAGCGTCTCACTTTGGCACTAGAGTGTCACACGTTGGTACTAGCGCTTCACACTCTGGCACTAGAGCGTCACACTGTGGCAATAGACCTTCACACTTTGGCACTAGAGCGTCACACTTGGGTACAAGCGCGTCACACTTTGGCACTAGAGCGTCACAGTTTTGCACTAGAGCGTCCCACTTTGGCACTAGAGCGACACACGTTGGCACTAGAGCGTCACACTTTGGCACTAGAGCGTCATACCTTGGCACTAGAGCGTCACACTTTGGCACTAGAGCTCCACACTTTGGCATTAGAGCATCACACTTTGACACTAGAGCGTCACACATTGGCACTAGAGCGTCACACGTTGGCAATAGAGCTTCACATTTTGGCTCTAGAGCGTCACTCCTTGGAACTAGAGCATCACACTTTGGCACTCCAGTGTCACAATTTTGCACTATAACATTACACTTTGGCACTAGAGTCTCGAATTTGGCTCTAGAGCGTCACATTTTGGCACTAGAGCGTCACACTTTGGCAATAGAGTGTCGCACTTCAGAACTAGAGCGTCACACTTTGGGACTAGAGCGTCACACTTTGGTACTAGAGCGTCACGCTTTGGCACTAGAGCTTCATACTTTGGTACTAGAGCATCACACTATGGCACTAGAGCGTCCCAGTTTGGCACTAGATCGTCACACTTTGGCACTAGAGCGTCACACTTTGGCACTTGAGCATCACACTTTGGCACTAGTGCATTGCACTTTGGCACTACAGTGTCACACTTTGGTACTAGAGCGTCACCCTTTGGCACTAGAGCGTCACACTTTGGCACTAGAGCGTCACACTTTGGCACAAGAGCATTACATGTTGGCAATAGAGTTTCAAACTTTGGCACTAGAGCGTCACACTTTGGCACTAGAGCGTCACACTTCGACACAAGAGCTTCACACTTTGGCACTAGAGCTTCACACTTTGGCACTTGAGCATCACACTTTGGCACTAGAGCATTGCACTTTGGCACTACAGTGTCACACTTTGGTACTACAGCGTCACCCTTTGGCACAAGAGCATCACACTTTGGGACTAGAGCGTCACACTTTGGCACTAGAGCATCACACTTTGGCACTAGAGCGTCACACTTTGGCACTAGAGCGTCACACTTTGGCACTTGAGCATCACACTTTGGCACTAGAGCTTCACACCTTGGCACTAGAGCGTCACACTTTGGCACTAGAGCGTCACACTTTGGCACTTGAGCATCACACTTTGGCACTAGAGCTTCACACCTTGGCACTAGAGCGTCACACTTTGGCACTAGAGCGTCACACTTTGGCACTTGAGCATCACACTTTGGCACTAGAGCTTCACACCTTGGCACTAGAGCGTCACACTTTGGCACTAGAGCGTCACACTTTGGCACTTGAGCATCACACTTTGGCACTAGAGCTTCACACCTTGGCACTAGAGCGTCACACTTTGGCACTAGAGCGTCACACTTTGGCACTTGAGCATCACACTTTGGCACTAGAGCTTCACACCTTGGCACTAGAGCGTCACACTTTGGCACTAGAGCGTCACACTTTGGCACTTGAGCATCACACTTTGGCACTAGAGCTTCACACCTTGGCACTAGAGCGTCACACTTTGGCACTAGAGCGTCACACTTTGGCACTTGAGCATCACACTTTGGCACTAGAGCTTCACACCTTGGCACTAGAGCGTCACACTTTGGCACTAGAGCGTCACACTTTGGCACTTGAGCATCACACTTTGGCACTAGAGCTTCACACCTTGGCACTAGAGCGTCACACTTTGGCACTAGAGCGTCACACTTTGGCACTTGAGCATCACACTTTGGCACTAGAGCTTCACACCTTGGCACTAGAGCGTCACACTTTGGCACTAGAGCGTCACACTTTGGCACTTGAGCATCACACTTTGGCACTAGAGCTTCACACCTTGGCACTAGAGCGTCACACTTTGGCACTAGAGCGTCACACTTTGGCACTTGAGCATCACACTTTGGCACTAGAGCTTCACACCTTGGCACTAGAGCGTCACACTTTGGCACTAGAGCGTCACACTTTGGCACTTGAGCATCACACTTTGGCACTAGAGCTTCACACCTTGGCACTAGAGCGTCACACTTTGGCACTAGAGCGTCACACTTTGGCACTTGAGCATCACACTTTGGCACTAGAGCTTCACACCTTGGCACTAGAGCGTCACACTTTGGCACTAGAGCGTCACACTTTGGCACTTGAGCATCACACTTTGGCACTAGAGCTTCACACCTTGGCACTAGAGCGTCACACTTTGGCACTAGAGCGTCACACTTTGGCACTTGAGCATCACACTTTGGCACTAGAGCTTCACACCTTGGCACTAGAGCGTCACACTTTGGCACTAGAGCGTCACACTTTGGCACTTGAGCATCACACTTTGGCACTAGAGCTTCACACCTTGGCACTAGAGCGTCACACTTTGGCACTAGAGCGTCACACTTTGGCACTTGAGCATCACACTTTGGCACTAGAGCTTCACACCTTGGCACTAGAGCGTCACACTTTGGCACTAGAGCGTCACACTTTGGCACTTGAGCATCACACTTTGGCACTAGAGCTTCACACCTTGGCACTAGAGCGTCACACTTTGGCACTAGAGCGTCACACTTTGGCACTTGAGCATCACACTTTGGCACTAGAGCTTCACACCTTGGCACTAGAGCGTCACACTTTGGCACTAGAGCGTCACACTTTGGCACTTGAGCATCACACTTTGGCACTAGAGCTTCACACCTTGGCACTAGAGCGTCACACTTTGGCACTAGAGCGTCACACTTTGGCACTTGAGCATCACACTTTGGCACTAGAGCTTCACACCTTGGCACTAGAGCGTCACACTTTGGCACTAGAGCGTCACACTTTGGCACTTGAGCATCACACTTTGGCACTAGAGCTTCACACCTTGGCACTAGAGCGTCACACTTTGGCACTAGAGCGTCACACTTTGGCACTTGAGCATCACACTTTGGCACTAGAGCTTCACACCTTGGCACTAGAGCGTCACACTTTGGCACTAGAGCGTCACACTTTGGCACTTGAGCATCACACTTTGGCACTAGAGCTTCACACCTTGGCACTAGAGCGTCACACTTTGGCACTAGAGCGTCACACTTTGGCACTTGAGCATCACACTTTGGCACTAGAGCTTCACACCTTGGCACTAGAGCGTCACACTTTGGCACTAGAGCGTCACACTTTGGCACTTGAGCATCACACTTTGGCACTAGAGCTTCACACCTTGGCACTAGAGCGTCACACTTTGGCACTAGAGCGTCACACTTTGGCACTTGAGCATCACACTTTGGCACTAGAGCTTCACACCTTGGCACTAGAGCGTCACACTTTGGCACTAGAGCGTCACACTTTGGCACTTGAGCATCACACTTTGGCACTAGAGCTTCACACCTTGGCACTAGAGCGTCACACTTTGGCACTAGAGCGTCACACTTTGGCACTTGAGCATCACACTTTGGCACTAGAGCTTCACACCTTGGCACTAGAGTGTCACACTTTGGCACTAGAGTGCACACTTTGGCACTAGAGCTTCAACCGTTGGCACTAGAGCGTCGCACTTTGGCACTAGAGCGTCACACTTTGGCGCTAGAGCGTCACACTTTTGCACTAGCGCGTCACACTTTGGCGCTAGAGCGTCACACTGTGGCCCTAGACCTTCACACTTTGGCACTAGAGCGTCACACTTGGGCACTAGAGCGTCACACTTTGGTACTAAATGGTCACACCTTTGCAATAGAGCATCACACTTTGGCACTAAAGCATCACACGTTGGCACTTCAGCTTCACACTTTGGCACTCGAGCGTCATATTTTGGCACAAGAGCATCATATTTTGGCACTTGAGCATCACACTTTGGCACTAGAGCTTCACACCTTGGCACTAGAGTGTCACACTTTGGCACTAGAGTTCCACACTTTGGCACTAGAGCGTCACAATTTGACACTAGAGCGTCACACATTGGCACAAGAGCATCACACATTGGCAATAGAGCTTCACAATTTGGCACTAGAGCGTCACACTTTGGAACTAGAGCGTCACTTATTGGCACTCTAGTCTCAAAATTTGGCACTAGAGCGTCACACTTTGGCACTAGAGTCTCAAATTTTGGCACCATAGCGTCACATCATGGCACTAGAGCGTCACACTTTGGCAATAGAGTGCTGCACTTTGGAACTAGAGCATCACACGTTGGTACTAGAGCGTCACACTTTGGTACTAGAGCGCCATACTTTGGTACTAGAGCTTCACACTTCCACACTAGAGATTCACACTTTGGCACTAGAGCGTCACACGTTGGCACTAGAGTGTAATACCTTGGTACTAGAGTGCACACTTTGGTAATAGAGCTTCAACCTTTGCACTAGAGCGTCATACTTTGGCACTACAGCGTCACACTTTGGCACTAGAGCTCCACACTTTGGCACTAGAGCATCACACTTTGGCACTAGAGCTCCACACTTTGGCACTAGAGCATCACACTTTGGCACTAGAGCTCCAAACGTTGGAATTAGAGCGTCACACTTTGGCACTAGAGCATCACACTTTGGCAATAAAGCTTCACATGGTTGGCACTAGAGCATAACACTTTGGCACTAGACCTTCACACGTTTGCACTAGAATGTCATACTTTGGAACTAAATCATCACAGTTTGGCACTATAGCGTCACACTTTGGCACTAGAGCATCCCACTTTGGCACTAGGGAGTCACACTTTGGCACTGGAGCATCATACTCTGGCACTTGAGCGTCACACTTTGGCACTAGAGCTTCACACTTGGGCACTAGAGCGATATACTTTGGCACTAGAGCTTCACACTTTGGCACCAGAGTGTTACACTTTGGCACTAGAGCTTCACACTTTGGCACTAGAGCGTCACACTTTGGATATTGAGCGTCACACGTTGGCACTAGAGCGGCAGACATTTGCACTAGAACATCACACTTTGGCACTAGAGTTTCAAATTTAGGCACTAGAGCGTCACACTTTGGCACTAGAGTGTCACACATTGGCGCAAGAGCTTCACACGTTGGCACTAGTGCTTCATACATTGGCACTAGAGTGTCACAATTTGGCACTAGAGCATCACACTTTGGCACTAGAGCATCAGACTTTGGCACAAGAGCATCACACTTTGGGACTAGAGCTACACACTTTGAAACTGGAGCGTCACACTTTGGTACGAGAGCTTCCCACTTTGGTAATAGAGCTTCACACTTTGGCACACGAGTGTCACACTTTGGCACTAGAGCGTCACACTTTGGCACTAGAGCATCATACTTTGGCACTACAATGTCACGCTTTGGCACTAGAGCGTCATACTTTGGCACTGGAGCATCACACTTCTGCACTAGAGCGTCATAATTTGGTACTGGAGCATCACACTTTGGAACTAGAGCGTCACAGTGTGGCACAAGAGCATCATACTGTGGCACTAGAGGGTCACACTTTCGCACTAGAACTCTGCACCTTGGCACTAGATTGTCACACTCTGGCACTAGAGCATCCCACTTTGGCACTAGAGCGCCACACGTTGGCACTATAGCATCACACTTTGGCACTAGTGCTTCACACTTTAGCACTAGAGCGTCACACTTTGGAACTATAGCGTCACACTTTAGCACAAGATCGTCACACTTCGGCATTAGAGCTTCACACTTCCACACTAGAGCTTCACACTTTGGCACGAGAGCATCACACTTTGGCACTAGAGCGGTACACTTTGGCACTAGAGCTTCGCACTTTGGCACTAGAGCATCACACTTTGGCAC
>SZWC01021966.1:7826-27054 GCA_023375785.1 Penium margaritaceum | reverse complement strand
GCAGGTACCTTAGGACAGGAGGAGTTACCCTAGGCACAGGCGCAGGTACCCTAGGCACAGGCGCAGGTACCCTAGGGACAGGCGCTGGTACCCTAGGCACAGGCGCAGGTAACCTGGGCACAGGCGCAGGTATCATAGGCACAGGCGTAGGTACCATAGGCACAGGCGCACGTACCCCAGGCACAGGTGCAGGTAAGGGTGTACACGAGTCCAGACTCTCGAGTCTGGACCCAGACTCGGACTCGCGAGTCCGAGTCAGGGTCCAGACTCGGACTCGCGAGTCTGGGCTGAGACTCGCGAGTCCACGGACTCGCGAGTCCAAGGCACTCAGACTCGCGAGTCCGGTGAAAAAAACTCATGAGTCTGTGGAAGAACAGACAACCAAATAGCCATTTCTTCTCTCCTATTCACATTTTTTGTTCCTCATGTCATCAAGCATGCATATACATGCATGGAATGAGTCCATTCAGTAATTTTTCTTGTATTTTAGCATTGTGTCTACAATATTTTGCCCCCTCCATACTTTCATGAGAGCTCCACTTGGACTCTCGAGTCCGAGTCGAGTCTGGGACCCTGGACTCGGACTCGCGAGTCTGGGTGCGGACTCGGACTCGCGAGTCTGACTCGCGAGTCTCAGCTTTTGGTGAACACCCTTAGGTGCAGGTTCCCTAGGCACAGGCGCAGGAACCTTAGGCATAGGCGCAGGTACCCTAGGCACACGCGCAGGTACCCTAGGCACAAGCGCAGGTACCCTAGGCACAGGCGCAGGTACCCTAGGCACAGGCGCAGGTACCCTAAGCACAGGTGCAGGTACCCTAGGCACACGCGCAGGTACCCTAGGCACACGCGCAGGTACCTTATGCACAGCCGCAGACACCCCATGCACAGGCGTTGGTACCCTAGGGACAGGCGCAGGTACCCATAGGCACAGGCGCAGATACCCTAAGCACACACGCAAGTACCCTAGGCACAGGTGCAGGTACCATAAGCACAGGCCAGGTACCCTAGGCACAGGCGCAGGTACCCTAGGCACACGCGCAGGTACCCTAGGCACAGGCCCAGGTACCTTAGGCACATGCGCAGGTACCCTAGGCACAGGCGCAGGTACCCTAGGCACAGGCCCAGGTACCTTAGGCACATGCGCAGGTACCCTAGGCACAGGCGCAGGTACCCTATGCACAGGCGTAGGCACCCAAGGCACAGGCGCAGGTACCCTAGGCATAGGCGCAGGTAATTTGGGCACGGGCAAAGGTACCATAGGCACCGGCGCAGGTATGCTAGGCACAGGCGCAGGAACCATAGGCACAGGTGCAGGTACCCTCGGCACAGGCGCAGGTACCCTAGGGACAGGCGCAGGTACCCTAGGCACAGGCGTAGGTACCCTAGGCACACTCGCAGGTACCCTAGGTACAGGCACAGGTACCATAGGCACAGACGCAGGTACCCTAGGCACAGGCGCAGGTACCATAGGGACAGGCGCAGGAACCCTAGGCACAGGCGTAGGTAACCTAGGCACAGGCGCAGGTACCATAGGCACAGGCGCAGGTACCCTAGGCACAGGCGTAGGTACCCGAGGCACAGGCGCAGGTACTCTAGACACATGCGCAAGTACCATAGGCATAGGCAGAAGTACCCTAGGCACAGGCGCAGGTACCCTAGGGACAGGCGCAGGTACCCTAGGCACAGGCGTAGGTACCCGAGGCACAGGCGCAGGTACTCTAGACACATGCGCAAGTACCATAGGCATAGGCAGAAGTACCCTAGGCACAGGCGCAGGTACCCTAGGGACAGGCGCAGGTACCCTAGGCACAGGCGTAGGTACCCGAGGCACAGGCGCAGGTACTCTAGACACATGCGCAAGTACCATAGGCATAGGCAGAAGTACCCTAGGCACAGGCGCAGGTACCCTAGGCTTAGGCGCAGGTACTCTAGGCACACGCGCAGGTACCCTAGGCACAGACGCAGGTTCCCTTGGTACATACGCAGGTACGCTAGGCACAGGCGCAGGTACCCTAGGCACAGGCGCAAGTACCCTAAGCACATGCGTAGGTACCCTAGGCACAGGCGCAGGTATCCTATGCACAGGTGCATGTACCCTAGGCACCGGCGCAGGTACCCTAGGCACAAGCGCAGGTACCCTACGGACAGGCGCGGGTACCCCAGGCATAGGCCCAGGTACCCTAAGCACAAGCGCAGGTACCCCAGGCACAGGCACAGGTACCTTACGCACAGGCGCAAGTACCTTAGGCACAGGCGCATGTGCAGGTACCCTAGGCACAGGCGAAGGTACCCTAGGCGCAGGCGCAGGTGCTCCTTGCACAGGCGCAGGTACCTTAGGGACAAGCGCAGGTACCCTAGGCACAGGCGCAGGTATCCTAGGCATAGGTAGAGGTTCCCTAGAGACAGGCACAGGTACCATAGGCATAGGCGTACGTACCCAAGGCACAGGCGCAGGTACCCTAGGCACAGGCGCATGTACCCTATGCATAGGCGTAGGCACCGTAGGCACAGGCGCAAGTACCCTAGGCACAGGCGCAGGTACCCTAAGCACAGGCGCAGGTACCCTAGGCCCAAATGCAGGTATCCTAGGCACAGTCGCAGGCACCCTAGGCACAGGCGCATGTAACCTGGGCAGAGGCGCACGTACCATAGGCAGAGGCGCAGGTACCCTAGGCACAAGCGCAGGTACCGTGGGTACAGGCGCATGTACCCTAGGCACAGGCGCAGGTACTCTATGCACAGGCGCAGGTATTCTAGGGACTGGCGCAGGGACCCTAGGCAATGGCGCAGGTACCCTAGGCACAGACGCAGGTACCCTAGGGACAGGCGTAGGTAACCTTGGCACAGGCAGAGGTACCCTAGGTTCAGGCGCAGGTACCCTAGGCACAGGCGCAGGTAACCTGGGTACAGGTGCATGTACACTAGGCACAGGCATAGGTACCTTATGCACAGTCGTAGGCACCCTAGGCACAGGCGCAGGTACCCTAGGCACAATCACAGGCACCCTAAGCACAAGCACATGTACCCTAGGCACAATCGCAGGCGCAGGTACCCTAGGCACAGGCGTAGGTACCCGAGGCACAGGCGCAGGTACTCAAGGCACATGCGCAAGTACCATAGGCACAGGCAGAGGTACCCTAGGCACAGGCGCAGGTACCCCAAGCACAGGCAGAGGTACCCTAGGGACAGGCGCAGGTACCCTAGGCATAGGCGCAGGTACCCTAGGCACAAACGCAGGTACCCTAAGCACAGGCGCAGGTACCCTAGGCACAATCACAGGCACCCTAAGCACAAGCACATGTACCCTAGGCACAATCGCAGGCGCAGGTACCCTAGGCACAGGCGTAGGTACCCGAGGCACAGGCGCAGGTACTCAAGGCACATGCGCAAGTACCATAGGCACAGGCAGAGGTACCCTAGGCACAGGCGCAGGTACCCCAAGCACAGGCAGAGGTACCCTAGGGACAGGCGCAGGTACCCTAGGCATAGGCGCAGGTACCCTAGGCACAAACGCAGGTACCCTAAGCACAGGCGCAGGTACCCTAGGCACAATCACAGGCACCCTAAGCACAAGCACATGTACCCTAGGCACAATCGCAGGCGCAGGTACCCTAGGCACAGGCGTAGGTACCCGAGGCACAGGCGCAGGTACTCAAGGCACATGCGCAAGTACCATAGGCACAGGCAGAGGTACCCTAGGCACAGGCGCAGGTACCCCAAGCACAGGCAGAGGTACCCTAGGGACAGGCGCAGGTACCCTAGGCATAGGCGCAGGTACCCTAGGCACAAACGCAGGTACCCTAAGCACAGGCGCAGGTACCCTAGGCACAATCACAGGCACCCTAAGCACAAGCACATGTACCCTAGGCACAATCGCAGGCGCAGGTACCCTAGGCACAGGCGTAGGTACCCGAGGCACAGGCGCAGGTACTCAAGGCACATGCGCAAGTACCATAGGCACAGGCAGAGGTACCCTAGGCACAGGCGCAGGTACCCCAAGCACAGGCAGAGGTACCCTAGGGACAGGCGCAGGTACCCTAGGCATAGGCGCAGGTACCCTAGGCACAAACGCAGGTACCCTAAGCACAGGCGCAGGTACCCTAGGCACAATCACAGGCACCCTAAGCACAAGCACATGTACCCTAGGCACAATCGCAGGCGCAGGTACCCTAGGCACAGGCGTAGGTACCCGAGGCACAGGCGCAGGTACTCAAGGCACATGCGCAAGTACCATAGGCACAGGCAGAGGTACCCTAGGCACAGGCGCAGGTACCCCAAGCACAGGCAGAGGTACCCTAGGGACAGGCGCAGGTACCCTAGGCATAGGCGCAGGTACCCTAGGCACAGGCGCATGTACCCTATGCACCGGCGCAGGCACCCCAGGCACAGGCGCAAATACCCTAAGCACAGGCGCGGGTACCCAAGGCACAGGCGCAGGTACCCTAGGCACGGGCGCATGTACCCTAGGCATAGGCGCAGGTACCCTAGGCACAAACGCAGGTACCCTAGGCACAGGCGCAGGTACCCCAAGCACAGGCGCAGATACCTTACGCCCAAGTGCAGGTATCCTAGGCACAGTCGCAGGTACCCTAGGCACAGGCGCATGTAACCTGGGCAGAGGCGCACGTACCCTAGGCAGAGGCGCAGGTACCCTAGGCACATGGGGCAGGTACCCTAGGTACAGGCGCATGTACCCTAGGCACAGGCGCAGGTACTCTAGGCACAGGCGCAAGTACACTAGGCATAGGTGCAGGTACCCTAGGCACAGGCGCAGGTACCCTAGGCACAGGCGCACATACACTAGGCACAAGCGCAAGTACCCTAGGCACAAGCAGTACCCTAGGCACAGGCGCAGGTACTATAGGAACAGGCGTAGGTACCCTAAGCATAGGCGCAGGTACCCTAGGCATAGGCGCAGGTACCCTAGGCATAGGCGCAGGTACCCTAGGCATAGGCGCAGGTACCCTAGGCATAGGCGCAGGTACCCTAGGCATAGGCGCAGGTACCCTAGGCATAGGCGCAGGTACCCTAGGCATAGGCGCAGGTACCCTAGGCATAGGCGCAGGTACCCTAGGCATAGGCGCAGGTACCCTAGGCATAGGCGCAGGTACCCTAGGCATAGGCGCAGGTACCCTAGGCATAGGCGCAGGTACCCTAGGCATAGGCGCAGGTACCCTAGGCATAGGCGCAGGTACCCTAGGCATAGGCGCAGGTACCCTAGGCATAGGCGCAGGTACCCTAGGCATAGGCGCAGGTACCCTAGGCATAGGCGCAGGTACCCTAGGCATAGGCGCAGGTACCCTAGGCATAGGCGCAGGTACCCTAGGCATAGGCGCAGGTACCCTAGGCATAGGCGCAGGTACCCTAGGCACAATCGCAGGCGCAGGTACCCTAGGCACAGGCGGAGGAACCCTAGGCACAGGCGCAGGTACCCATTGCAGAGGCGCAGGTACCTTAGGGACAAGCGCAGGTACCCTAGGCACAAGCGCAAGTACCCTGGGCAGAGGCACAGGTACCTTAGGCAATGGCGCAGGTACCCTAGGCACAGGCGCAGGTACCCTAAGCACAGGCGCAGGTACCCTAGGCACAAGCGCTGGTAACCTGGGCACTGGTGCAGGTACCCTAGGCACACGCGCAGGTACCCTAGGCACAGGCGCAGGTACCCTAGGCACAAGCGCTGGTAACCTGGGCACTGGTGCAGGTACCCTAGGCACACGCGCAGGTACCCTAGGCACAGGCGCATGTACCCTAGGCACAAGCGTAGGGACCCTAGGCACAGGCGCAGGTTCCCTAGGCACAGGCGCACGTACCCTAAGCATAGGCGCAGGTACACTGGGTACATGCGCAGGTAGCTTGTGCACAGGTGCACGCACCCAAGGCACAAGCGCAGGTATCCTAGGGAGACGTGCAGGTACCCTAGGCACAGTCGCAGGTATCTTAAGCACAAGCGCAGGTACCCTAGGCACATGCGCAGGCACCCTAAGCACAGGCGCAGGTACCCTAGGCTCAGGCGCAGGTACCCTAGGCACAGGCGAAGGTACCCTAGGCACAGGCGCAGGTACCCTAAGCACAGGCGCAGGTACCCTAGGCTCAGGCGCAGGTACCCTAGGCACAGGCGAAGGTACCCTAGGCACAGGCGCAGCGCAGGTACCCTAGGCACAGGCGCAGGTAACTTGGGCACGTGCGCAGGTACCTTAGGTCAGGCGCAGGTACCCTAGGCACAGGCGTAGGTACCCTAGGCACAGGCTCAGGTACCCTAGGCACAGGCGCAGGTACCCTAGGCACAGGCGCAAGTACCCTAGGCACAGGCGCAGGTACCCTAGGTACAGGCGCAGGTAACCTGGACACAGGCGCAGGTACCCTAGGCACAGGCACAGGTACCCCAGGCACAGGCGCAGATACCCTAGGCACAGGCGCAGGTACCTCAGGCACAGGCGCAGGTAACCTGGACACAGGCGCAGGTACCCTAGGCACAGGCACAGGTACCCCAGGCACAGGCGCAGATACCCTAGGCACAGGCGCAGGTACCTCAGGCACAGGCGCAGGTACCCTATGCACAGGCGCAGGTACCTTAGGTACGGGCACAGGTGCCCTAGGCACATGCGCAAGTACTATAGGCACAAGCGCAGGTACCCTAGGCAAAGGCGCAGGTACCGTAGGCACAAGCGCATGTTCCCTAAGCATAGGCGGAGGTACCCTAGGCACAGGCGCAGGTACCCTAAGCACAGGCGCAGGTACCCTAGGCACAGGTGCAGTTACCAAATGCATAGTCGCAAGCACCCCAGGCACAAGCGCAGGTACCATAGGGACAGGCACAGGTACCTTAGGCATAGGCGCAGGTACCGTGAGCACAGACGCAGGTACCCCAGGCACAGGCGCACGTACCCTAAGCACAAGCGCAGGTACCCTAAGCACAGGCGCTGGTATCCTAGGCATAGGCGCAGGTACCCTAGGCACAAGCGCAGGTACCTTACGCACAGGCGTAGATACCCTATGCACATGCACAAGTAACCTAGGCACACGCGCAGGTACCCTAGGCAGAGGAGCAGGTACCCTAGGCACAGGTGCAGGTGACTTGCGAACTGGCACAGGTACCCTAGGCATAGGCACAGGAACCCTAGGCACAGGCACAGGTACCTTAGGCACAGGCACAAGTACCCTAGGTACAGGCGTAGGTACCCTAGGCACAGGCGCAGGTACCCTAGGCACAGGTGCAGGTATCCTAGGCACAGGCGCAGGTACCATAAGCACAGGCGCAGGTACCATAGGAACAGGCGCAAGTACCCTAGGCACGGGCACATGTACCCTAGGCACAAGCGCAGGTACCATAGACACGAGCGAAGGTACCCTAGGCACAGGCGCAGGTACCTTAGGCACAGGCGTAGGTACCCTATGCAAAAACACAGGTACCCTAGGCATAGGCGAAGGTATCCCAAGCAGAGGCGCAGGTACCTTAGGCACAAGCGCAGGTACCCAAGGGACAGGCGTAGGTACCCTAAGCACAGGCGGAGGTACCCTAGGCACAGGCGCAGGTACACTAGGCATAGGCGCAGATACCCTAAGCAAAGGCACACGTACCGTAGGCAGAGGTGCAGGTACCCTAAGCACAGGAGCAGGTACCCTAGGGACAGGCGCAGTTACCCTAGGAACAGGGTCAGGTACCCTAGGCACAGGCACGGGTACCATAGGGATAGGCGCAGATACCCTAGGCACACGCGCAGGTAACCTGGGCACAGGCGCAGGTACCCTAGGCACAGGCGCAAGTACCCTACGGACAGGCGCAGGTACCCTAGGCACAGGCAAAGGTAACCTGGGCACAGGCGCAGGTATCCTAGGCACAAGCGCAGGTACCCAGGGCACAGGCGCGGGTAACATGGGCACAGGTGCAGGTACCTTAGGACAGGAGGAGTTACCCTAGGCACAGGCGCAGGTACCCTAGGGACAGGCGCATGTACCCGAGGCACAGGCGCAGGTACCCTAGGCACAGGCGCAAGTACCCTAGGCACAAGCGCATGTACCGTAGGCACATGCGTAGGTACCGTAAGCATAGGCGTAGGTACCCTAAGCACAGGCGCAGGTACCCTAACCACAGGCGCAGGTAACCTAGGCACAAGCGAATGTACCCTATGTACAGTCACAGGCACCACAGGCACAAGCGCAGGTACCCTAGGGATAGGCGCAGGTATCCTAGGCACAGGCGAAGGTACCCTAAGCACAGACGCAGGTACCCCATGCATTGGCGTAGGTACCCTAAGCTACTTAGGGTGCCTGCACCTGTGCGTCACACTTTTCGCCTAAAGTGTGACGATTTAGTGCCAACGTGTGACGCTCTAGTGCCAAAGTTTGACACTGTACTGCCAAAGTCTGATCCTCTAGTGCCAGAGTTTGAAGCTCTAGTGCCAGAGTGTGTGACGCTCTAGTGCCAAAGTGTGACACTCTAGTGCCACAGTGTGACGCTCTAGTGCCAAAGTGTGAATCTCTAGTGCCAAAGTGTGATGCTCTAGTGCCAAAGTGTGACGCTCTAGTACCAAAGTGTGACTCTCTAGTGCCAAAGTGTGACGCTCTTGTTCCAAAGTGCGACACTCTATTGCCAAACTGTGACGCTTTAGTGGCACACTGACGCTCTAGTGCCAAAGTTTGAAATTCTAGTGCCAAAGTGTGACGCTCTAGTGCCAAAGTGTGACACTCCTGTGCCAAAGTGTGATGCTCTACTGCCAAGGAGTGACACTCTAGTGCGAATGTGTGAAGCTCTAGTGCCAAATTGTGACGCTCTAGTCGCAAAGTGTGATGATCTTGTATCAAAGTGTGACGCTCTAGTGCCAAAGTGTGGAACTCTAGTGCCAAAGTGTGACGCTCTAGTACCAAACTGTGAAGGTCTAGTGCCACAGTGTGACACTCTAGTGCCAAAGTGTGACGCTGTAGTGCCAAAGTGTGACACTCGAGTGCCAAAGTGTGAAGCTATAGTGTCTAAGTGTGACGCTATAGTGCCAACGTGTGACGCTCTAGTGCCAAAGTATGACGCTCTAGTCCCAAAGTGTGACGCTCACGTGCCAAAGTGTGACGCTCTAGTACCAAACTGTGAAGGTCTAGTGCCACAGTGTGACACTCTAGTGCCAAAGTGTGACGCTGTAGTGCCAAAGTGTGACACTAGAGTGCCAAAGTGTGGAGCTCTAGTGCCAAAGTGTGGTGCTCTAGTGCCAAAGTGTGACGCTCAAGTGCCAAAGACTGACGCTCTAGTGCTAAATTGTGACGCTCTTGTGCCAAAGTGTGACGCTCTAGTGTCAATGTCCGAAATCTAGTGCCCAAGTGTGATGCTCTAGTACGAAAGTGTGACGCTCTTTTGCCAAAGTAAGACTCCTCTGTGCCAAAGTGTGACTCTCTAGTACCAAAGTGTGAAGCTCTAGTATCCAAGTGTGACGTCTCTAATGTTGTCTTGGCCTTGCTCCAGTTGTCTTGGGCTTGCTATAGCTGTCTTGGCATTGCTCCACTTGTCTTCGACTTGCTCCAGTTGTCTTGGGCTTGCGTCAGTTGTCTTGGGCTTGCTCCAGTTGTCTTGGCCATGCTACAGTTGTCATAGTCTTGCTCCTGTTGTCTCGGGCTTGGTTCACTTGTCTTGGGCTTGCTCCAGTTGTATTGGGCTTGCTCCAATTTTCTTGGGCTTGCTCAAGTTGTATTGGGCTTGTTCCTCTTCTCTTTGTCTTGCTCCAGTTGTATCAGGCTTGCTCCAGTTGACTTGGGGTTGCCCCAGTTGTCTTGGGCTTGCTCTAGTTGTCTTGGANTCCAGTTGTCTGGGCCTAACTATAGTTGTCTTGGTCGTGCTCTAGTTGTCTTGGGCTTTTTCCAATTGTCTTGGCATTTTCCTAGTTGTATTGGACTCGCTCAAGTTGTCCTGGGCTTGCTCCCGTTGTCTTTGGCTTGCTCTAGTTTTATTGGCCTTGCTACATTTGTCTTGGCCTTGCTCCATATATTTTGGGCTTGCTCCAGGTGTGTTGGGCTTGCTCTAGTTGTCTTGGCCTTGCTCCAGTTTTCTTAGGCTTGCTCCAGTTGTCTTGGGCTTGCTCTAATTTTCTTGTGCTACTCCAGTTTTCATAAAAAATTCTGGAGTAGGATTGTTTCAGTTGTCTTAGGCTTGCTCCAGTTCTCATGGTCTTGCCCCAGTTGTATTGGGCTTGCTCCAGTTGTTGTGAGCTTGCTCCAGTTGTCTTGGCCTTGCTCCAGCTGTCTAAGGCCTGCTCCATCTGTCTTGGCCTTGCTCCAGTTGTCGTGGCTTTGCTCCACTTGGCTAGGTCTTGCTCCAGTTGTCTTGTGCTTGTTTCAGTTGTATTGGGCTTGGTCCACTCGTCTTGGGCTTGCTCCAGTTGTCTTGGGCTTGCTCCAGTTGTCTTGGGCTTGCTCCAGTTGTCTTGTGCTTGTTTCAGTTGTATTGGGCTTGGTCCACTTGTCTTGGGCTTGCTCCAGTTGTCTTGGGCTTGCTCCAGTTGTCTTGGGCTTGCTCCAGTTGTCTTGGAATTGCTCCAGTTATCCTGCCCTTGCTCCCGTTGTATCAGGCTTGCTCCAGGTCTCTTGAGCTTGCTCCAGGTATCTTGGCCTTGCTCCAGTTATCTTTGGCTTGCTCCAGGTGTCTTTAGCTTTCTCCAGTTGTCTTAGCCTTAATCCTGATGTCTTGGACTTGCTCCAGTTGTATTGGGCTTCCTCCAGTTCTATTGTGCTTGCTCCAGTTTCCTTGGCCTTGCTCCAGTTCTCTTGGACTTGCTCAAGTTATTTTTGGGCTTGCTCCAGGTGTCTTCGGATTGCTCCAGTTCTCTTGTCTTTACTCCGGTTTTTGTGGGCTTGCTCCAATTGTCTTGGGCTTGCTCCAGTTGTCCTGGGCTTACTCCAGTTGTGCTGGCCATGCTCCAGTTGTCTTGGGCTTGCTCGAGTTGTCTTAGGCCTGCTCAAGTTGCCTAGGGCCTGCTCTAGTTGTCTTGGGCTTGCTCCAGCTTTATTGGCCTTGCTCCAGTTGTCTTGGCCTTGTTTCAGTAGTCTTGGGCTTGCTCCAGTTATCTTGGACTTGCTCCAGTTGTCTTGGCCTTGCTCCAGTTGTCTTGGACTTGCTCCAGTTGTCTTGGACTTGCTCCGGTTGTCTTGCGCTTACTCCAGTTGTCTTGGGCTTGCTCCAGTTGCCTTGGCCTTGCTCCTGTGATCTTGGCCTTGCTCCAGTTGTTTTGGGCTTGCAACATGTGTCTTGAGCTTGCTCCAGTTGTCTTTTCCTTGCTCCAATTTTCTTGGGCTTCCTCCGGTTGTCTTGGGCTTGCTCCAGTTGTTTTGGGCTTGCTTCAGTTGTCTTGGCATTCCTCTACTTGTATTAGGCTTGCTCGAGTTGTCTTTGGCTTGCCCCTGTTGTCTTGGGCTTGCTCAAGTTGTCTTGGTCTTGATCCAGTTGTCTTAGGCTTGCTCTTGTTGTCTTGGGCTTGCTCCAGTTGTATTGGCCTTGCTCCAGTTGTCTTGGACTTCCTCTACATGTCTTGGGCTTGCTTCAGTTTTCATTAGCTTGCCCTAGTTGTCTTGGCCTTGCTCTTGTCGTCCTGGCCTTGCTCTCGTTCTCTTGGGCTGGGTCCACTTGTCTTGTGCTTGCTCTAGCTGTCGTGGGCTTGCTCCAGTTCTCTTGGGGTTACTCTAATAGTTTTGGACTTGCTCCAGTTGCCTTGGCCTTTCTTCAGTTGTATCGGGTTTGCTCCAGTTGTCTTCGGCTTGCTCCAGTTGTCTTGGCCTTGCTCCAGTTATAGTTGGCTTGCTCCAATTCCCTTTGGCTTGCTCCAGTGTCTTAGCCATGATCCAGCTGTCTTTGACTGGATCCAGTTTTCTTGTGCTTGCTCCAGCTGTCTTGGCCTTGCTCCTGTTTTCTTGGACCTGCTCCACCTGTTTTGGGCAAGCTCCAGGTTTTTTGAAATTGCTCCAGCTGTCTTGACCTTGCTCCCGCCGTCATAGGCTTGCTCCGATTGTCTTGGGCTTGCCCCAGTTGTTTTGGACTTGCTCCACTTGTCTTGGGCTTGCTTCTGTTGTCTTGGGCTTGCTCTAGTTGTCTTGGCGTTGCGCCAGTTGTATTGCGCTAACTCCAGTTGTCTTGGGCTTGCTCCAATTGTCTTAGCCTTGTTCCAGTTGTCTTGGGCTTGCTCCAGCTGTTATGGCATTGATCTAGTTGTCTTGGCCTTGCTCCTGCTGTCTTGGGCTTACTCCAACTAGAGAAAGCCCAAGACAACTGGAGCTATCCCAAGACAAGTGGAGCAAGCCCAAGACAACTGTAGCAAGCCCAAACAGCTGAAGCAAGACCAAGACAAATGGAGCAAGCCCAAAACAACTATAGCAAGCCCATTGCAACTGGGATAATCCCAAGACAACAAGAGCAAGGCAAAGATAACTGGAGCAAGGACAATACAACTAGGGCAAGCCCAAGACAACTGGAGATAGGCAAAGACAACTGGAGCAAGGCCAAGAAAACTAGAGCAAGCCCAAGACAACTGGTGCAAGCCTAAGACAACCGAATCAAGCCCAAGACAACTGAAGTCAGGCCAATAAAACTGGAGCCAGGCCAAGAAAACTGGAGCAAGGCCAAGACAACTAGAGCAAGGCCAAGACAACTAGAGCAAGGCCAAGACAACTGGAGAAAGGCCAAAACAGCTGGAGAAAGCCCAAGACAACTGGAGCTGGCCCAAGACAACTGGAGCAAAGCCAAGACAACTGGAGCAAGGCCAAGACAACTGGAGCAAGGCCATGTCAACTAGAGCAATGCCAAGAAAGTTGGAGCAAGCCCAATACAACTGGAGCTAGGCCAAGACAACTAGAGCAAGCCAAATACAACTAGAGCAGGTCCAAGATACCTGGGGCAAGCCCAGGACAACTGGAGAAAGCCAAGACAGCAGAAGCAAGGCCAAGTCAGCAGGAGCAAGACCAAGACAGCTGGATCAAGGCCAAGACAACTGGAGCAAGCCTACAACAACTGGAGCAAGCCCAAGACAACTAGAGCAAGGCTAAGACAACTGCAGCAAGGCGAAAACAACTTGCAGGAAGCCAAAGACAACTTGAGCACGCTATAGACAACTCGAGCAAGACCAAGACAACTGGATCAAAGCAAATACAAGTGGAGCAAGCCCAAGACAACCGTAGCAAGCCGAGGATAACTCGACGTAAGCCAAGACAAGTGGAGCAAGGCAAGGACAACTGGAGCATGGCTAAGAGAACTGGAGCAAGGCCAATATAAGTAGAGCAATGCCAAGCCAGCTGGAGCAAGTCCAAGACAATTGGAGTAATGCGCAGACAACTGGAGTAAGCTCAAGACCACTGGAGCAAGCCTAAGCCCCTTGGGGCAAGCCCATGACACCTTGACCAAGCCCAAAACAACTGGAGAATTGCCTAAAGTACCTGTACCTGTGCGTAGGGTACATGCGCCTGTGCCGAGGGTACCTGCGCCTGTGCCTAGGGTACCTACGCCTGTGCCTACGGTACCTGCGCCTATGCCAAGGATACTTGCGCCTGTGCCTAGGGTACATACGCCTGTGCCTAGGTTACCTGCGCCTGTGCGTAGGATACTTGCGCCTGTCCCTAGGGTACCTGCACCTGTGCCTAGGATACCTGCACTTGTCCCTAAGGTACCTGCGCCTGTGCAAGGGGTACTTGCACCTGTGCCTAGGGTACCTATGCCTGTGCCTAAGGTATCCGCGCCTGTGCCCAGGTTACCTGTGCCTGTGCCTAGGGTACCTGTGCCTGTCCCTACGGTACGTATGCCTGTGCCTAGGGTACCTGCACCTGTGCCTAGGGTACATGCGTCTGTGCCTAGGGTACCTGTGCCTGTGCCTAGGGTACCTGTGCCGGTGCCCAGGTTTCCTGCGCCTGTGACTAGGGTACCTGCACCTGTGCCTAGGGTTCCTGCGCCTGTGCCTAAAGTACCTGCGCCTGTGCCTATGGTACCTGCGCCTATGCCTAAGGTACTTGGGCCTGTGCCTAGGGTACCTGCGCCTGTGCCTAGGGTACCTGCACCTGTGCCTAGGGTACCTACGCCTGTGCTTAGGGTACCTGTACCTGTGCCTAGGGTACCTGCGTCTGTGCTGAGGGTACCTGTGCGTGTGCCTAGGGTACTTGCGCCTGTCCCTAGCTTACCTGCGCCTGTGCCTAGGGTACCTGCGCCTGTGCCTAGGGTACCTGCACCTGTGCCTAGGGTACCTACGCCTGTGCTTAGGGTACCTGTACCTGTGCCTAGGGTACCTGCGTCTGTGTTGAGGGTACCTGTGCGTGTGCCTAGGGTACTTGCGCCTGTCCCTAGCTTACCTGCGCCTGTGCCTTGGGTGCCTGTGATTGTGCCTAGGGTACCTACGCCTGTGCCTAGGGTACTTGCGCCTGTCCCTAGCTTACCTGCGCCTGTGCCTTGGGTGCCTGTGATTGTGCCTAGGGTACCTACGCCTGTGCCTAGGGTACCTGCGCCTGTGCCCAGGTTACCTGTGCTTGTGCCTACTGTACCTGCGCCTGTGCCTAGGGTACCTACGCCTATGCCTAGGGTACCTGCGCATGTGCCTAGGGTACATGCGCCTGTGCCTAGGGTACCTGCGCTCGTCCCTGGGGTACCTGCGCCTGTGCCTGGGGTACCTGCGTCTGTGCTTAGGGTACCTGCGCCTGTGCCTAGGGTACCCGCGCCTGTCCCTAGGGTACTTGTGCCTGTGCCTGGGGTGCCTGCGCATGTGCATAGGGTACCTGCGCCTGTGCCTAGGGTATCTACGCATGTGCCTAGGGTACCTGCGCTTGTGCCTCGGGTACATGCGCCTGTCCCTGGGGTACCTATGCCTGTGCCTAGGATGCCTGCGACTGTGCATATGGTACCTGCGCCTGTACCCTGGTTACCAGCGCCTGTGCCTAGGGTACCTGCGCCTGTGCCTAGGGTACGTGCGCCTGTGCCCAGGTTACATGCACCTGTGTCTAGGGTACCTGCGACTGTGCCTAGGGTACCTGCGCCTGTGCCTAGGGTACGTGCGCCTGTGCCCAGGTTACATGCACCTGTGTCTAGGGTACCTGCGACTGTGCCTAGGGTACCTGCACTTAGGCCTAGGGTACCTGCGCCTGTGCCTAGGGTACATGCGCCTGTGCCTAGGGTACATGCACTTGTGCTTAGGGTACCTGCGCCTGTGCTTAGGGTACCTGCACCTGTGCCTAGGGTACCTGCCCTTGTGCTTGAGGTGCCCAAGACTGTGCCTAGGGTACCTACGCCTGTACCTAGGTTACCTGCGCCTGTGCCTAGGGTACCTGCGCCTGTGCTTAGGGTACCTGCACCTGTGCCTAGGGTACCTGCCCTTGTGCTTGAGGTGCCCAAGACTGTGCCTAGGGTACCTACGCCTGTACCTAGGTTACCTGCGCCTGTGCCTAGGTTACTTGCGCCTGTGCCTAAGGTTCGTGCACGTGTGCCCAGGTTACATGCGCCTGTGCATAGGGTACCTGCACTTGTGCCTAGGGTACCTGCGCCTGTGCCTATGGTACTTCTGCCTGTGCCTAGGATACCCGCGCCTGTGCCAAGGTCACCTGCGCCTGTGCATAGGGTACTTGCGCCCGTCCCTAGGGTACCTGTGTCTGTGCCTAGGGTACTCGCACTGTGCCTAGGGTACCTGCGCCTGTGCTTAGGGTACCTGCGCATGTCCGTAAGGTACTTGCACCTGTGCCGAGGGTACCTGAGCCTGTGCCTAGGGTACCAGCGCCTGTGCCCATTGTACCTGCGCTTGTGCCTATGGTACCTACGCCTATGCCTAGGGTACCTGCGCCTATGTCTAGGGTACGTGCGCCTGTGCCTAGAGAACCTGCGCTTGTGCCCAGGGTACCTGCGTACACTTTGGCACGAGAGCGTCACACTTTGGCACTAGAGCTTCAAACTCTGGCACTAGAGCGTCCAACTTTGGCACTACAACGTCACACCTTGGCACTAGAGCATCACACTTTGGCACTAGAGCTCCAAACACTGGCATTAGAGCATCACAATTTGGCACTAGAGTGTCACACTTTGGCACTAGAGCGTCACACTTTGGCACTAGAGCCTCACACTTTGGCACTATAGCATCAAACTTTGGCACTAGAGCGTCACCCTTTGGCACAATAGCGTCCTACTTTGAGACTAGAGCATCACACTTTGGCACTAGAGCATCACACTTTGGCACTAGAGCATCACACCTTGGCACTAGAGTGTCTCACTTTGGCACTAGAGTGTCACACTTTGGCACTAGCGCTTCACACTCTGGCACTAGAGCGTCACACTGTGCACTAGAACTTCACACTTTGGCACTAGAGAGTCACACTTGGGTACTAGTGCGTCACACTTTGGCACTATAGCATCACACTTTTGCACTAGAGCGTCACACTTTGGCACTAGAGCGTCACACGTTGGCACTAGAGCTTCACACTTTTGCACTTGAGCGTAACACTTTGGCACAAGAGCATCACAGTTTGGCACTTGAGCATCACACTTTGGCACCAGAGCTTCACACCTTGGCACTAGAGCATCACACTTTGACACTAGAGCGTCACAGATTGGCACTAGAGTGTCCCAATTTGGCAAGAGAGCTTCACACTTTGGCTCTAGAGCGTCACTCCTTGAGACTAGAGCATCACAATTGAGCACTCCAATGTCACAATTTGGCACTAGAGCGTCACAATTTGGCACTAGAGTCTCGAATATTGGCACTAGAGCGTCACATTCTGGCACTAGAGCGTCACACTTTGGCAGTGGAGTGTCGCACTTTGGAACTAGAGCATCACACTTTGGTATTAGAGCGTCACGCTTTGGTACTAGAGCGCCATACTTTTGTACTAGAACATCACACTTTGGCACTAGATATTCACACTTTGGCACTAGTGCGTCACACATTGGCACTAGAGTGTCACACTTTGGCACTAAAGTGCACACTTTGGCACTAGAGCTTCAACATCTGGCACTAGAGCGTCAGACTTTGGCACTACAGCGTCACACTTTGGCAGTAGAGCGTCACACTTTGGCACTAGAGCATCACACTTTGGCACTAGAGCGTCACTCCTTGGCAGTAGAGCGTCACACTTTGGCACTATAACTTCACTGTTTGGCTCTCAAGCGTCACACTTTTGCATTAGACCATCACATTTTGGCACTAGAGCATCACACGTTGGCACCAGAGCTTTACGCTTTGGCACTAGAGCGTCACAATTTGGCACTAGAGCCTCACACTTTGGCACTAGAGCGTCACTCCTTGGCAGTAGAGCGTCACACTTTGGCACTATAACTTCACTGTTTGGCTCTCAAGCGTCACACTTTTGCATTAGACCATCACATTTTGGCACTAGAGCATCACACGTTGGCACCAGAGCTTTACGCTTTGGCACTAGAGCGTCACAATTTGGCACTAGAGCCTCACACTTTGGCACTAGAGCGTCACTCCTTGGCAGTAGAGCGTCACACTTTGGCACTATAACTTCACTGTTTGGCTCTCAAGCGTCACACTTTTGCATTAGACCATCACATTTTGGCACTAGAGCATCACACGTTGGCACCAGAGCTTTACGCTTTGGCACTAGAGCGTCACAATTTGGCACTAGAGCCTCACACTTTGGCACTAGAGCGTCACTCCTTGGCAGTAGAGCGTCACACTTTGGCACTATAACTTCACTGTTCGGCACTCAAGCGTCACACTTTTGCATTAGACCATCACATTTTGGCACTAGAGCATCACACTTTGGCACTATATTTTTATACCTTGGCACTAGAGCGTCACTCTTTGGCACTAGGGTTCTACAAATTGGCACTAGAGCGTCACAGTTTGACACTAGAGCGACACACTTTGGCACAAGAGTGTCACAATTTGGCACTCGAGCTTCACAATTTGGCACTAGAGCGTCACTCCTTGGAAGTAGAGCGTCACACTTTGGCACTAGAGTGTCACACTTTGGCACTAGAGCGTCACACTTTGGCACTAGAGCATCACACTTTGGCACTAGAGCGTCACACTTTTGCACTAGAGCGTCACACTTTGGCACTAGAGCGTCACACGTTGGCACTAGAGCTTCACACTTTGGCACTTGAGCGTAACACTTTGGCACAAGAGCATCACATATTGGCACTTGAGCATCACAGTTTGGCACTAGAGCTTCACACCTTGGCACTAGAACGTCACACTTTGGCACTAGAGTTCCACACTTTAGCACTAGAGAGTCATATTTTGACACTAGAGCATCACACATTGGCACTAGAGCGTCACACATTGGCAATACAGCTTCACACTTTGGCTATAGTGCCCAAGTGTGATGCTTTAGTACGAAAGTGTGACGCTCTATTGCCAAAGTGTGACTCTCCTATGCCAAAGCGGGACGCTCTAGTGCCAAAGTATGAAGCTCTAGTGCCCAAGTGTGACGCTCTAGTACCAAAGTGTGAACGTCTAGTGCCACATTGTGACGCTCTAGTGCCAAAGTGTGAAGCGTTAGAGCCAAAGTGAGACGCTCTAGTGCCAAACTGTGATGCTCTAGTGGTAACGTGTGACGCTCTACTGCCAAAGTGTGATGCTCTAGTGCCAATGTGTGACGCTCCAGTGCCAAAGTGTGATGCTCTAGTGCCAAAGTGTGAGGCTCTATTGCCAAATTTTTAAACTCTTGTGTCAAAGTGTGATTCTCTAGTGCCAAAGTGTGACACTCTACTGCCAAAGTGTGATGCTCTAGTGCCAAAGTGTGAGGCTCTATTGCCAAATTTTTAAACTCTTGTGTCAAAGTGTGATTCTCTAGTGCCAAAGTGTGACACTCTACTGCCAAAGTGTGATGCTGTAGTTTCAAAGTCTGACGCTCTAGAACCAATGTTTGAAGCTCTAGCGCCAAAGTGTGAAGCTCTATTGCCAAATTGTGACGCTCTAGTGCCAGTGTGTGACGCTCTAGTATCAAAGTGTGACGCTCTAGTGCCAAAGTGTGGAACTCTAGTCTCCAAGTGTGATGCTTTATTACGAAAGTGTGAGGCTCTATTGCCAAAGTGTGACTCTCCTGTGCCAAAGTGGGACGCTCTAGTGCCAAAGTGTGAAGCTCTAGTGCCCAAGTGTGACGCTCTAGTACCAAAGTGTGAACGTCTAGTGCCACATTGTGACGCTCTATTGCCAAAGTGTGAAGCGCTAGAGCCAAAGTGATACGCTCTAATGGCAAATTGTGACGCTTTATTGCTAACGTTTGACGCTCTATACCAACGTGTGACGCTCTAGTGCCAAAGTGTGATGCT
>SZWC01021964.1:1906-14472 GCA_023375785.1 Penium margaritaceum | reverse complement strand
GGCATCATAGGATGTGTTACTTAGACAAATCCCTAGCATGAAGGGCTAGGATTTCTACAAATCGGACTTGCAACACGTTGTGTTCAGTCATGATGTAATCTTCTTTAAGAACCTAATACGCCAAGTACGGGAGGATGAGGAAAGGACTGACATAGACTTCGTCCAAATCTTCTTTGATTCCTGTAACACATCATTGAAAGAAGAGGATTCAAATCCAGACTCACTCACCCTTGTGGATTTGGATGATGCGTTGGGCACGTGTGCGCCCGTCCATGGAGACCACTTGGTGGGAGACCTCCAAGATCATGAGCTGGATCATACTACATCCACGAGCACCATGTAGACATCATGCTTGTGAAGGATGGTCTGCACAAGAACCATGAGCCAGATCGCACTACATTGGTAAGTACCATAGGCGATGGCAAACCCAAGGTGGTGCTTGTGAAGGATGGTTCGCAGGCGACGCGACAGCACCATCCTGCAAGCAAAATCCACAAAAGGTGTTTCTCATGCCTCCTATAGAAAAGACTGGAGTAGTAGAGAGCAGAGGAGGAGGAAGAGCACAACGTGGCCATCATAGCATGGTTGCTGTACAAAGAGGAAGTTTTTGCTGACTTCATAAATACCCACCTTACTGTCCTCCTCGCATCAACCAAAGAACTGCCACCAGAATCATGGAATCTGAAAGAAGCTCTCAACAGAGTGCACACAACTAAGTAGAAAGCTCCATTGGATTTGGAATATGGGAGCCTCATGGAGCAAGGCGCATGGGAGCTCATGAACTGCCACCAACTTCACGACATGTTGGATTCAAGCAAGTCTTCCACATCAAGACAAGAGCTAATGGTAGCATTGAAAAGTTCAAAGCTTGTCTAGTGGAAGAAGATTTCATTGAAACATATGCCCTTGTGAGCTGCTACTTCATAGCCTGCATCATGCTAGCCGTCGTACTAGTAACGGACGATGAACTACAATACTTTCACATGAATAACAAATTTCTACATGGGGAGATGGATACGATTGGGTTTATGAAGCAGCCATGAGTTTATGATGATGATAGTGGATGAGTGTACAATTTGATTAAGAGTTTATAAGGTCTAAAACAAAGCCAAACATTGTGATGCCGCAAGCTCTAGAGTCTTTTGGAGTCACTCACACTCCAACCACTAGCCTATGTTAGTCTTTTCCGCCACAAGCCGTCAGCAGAAGAGAAACTAGACTGTAACATATTGGTTTATGTCGACAAATTCTTGGTCATGAGCCCATCAGCCGCAATCATCAACACCATGGGAAGGGCCATGGCAAAGGAGGTCAACATGACACCCATGCCAAGCTTAGAATTTTACCTTGGCATGAACATCAAGCGTGATCGCACAGCTTGGAGGCTTAAATTGAGCCAACGGACCTACACCACAAAGGTTTGTGAGCTCTTTGATGTGCCTGCGTGACACATACCAAATCCTCTCCCTCAGAAGTAGCTTGAACATCATGGACCAAGGGGGAGGAGTGAGACAGGATATCATATAGAAATTGTCTCATTGATGCACGCTGCAAGCTGCACATGATTGGATATGCACTTTGGTGTCAGTAACCTCACAACGATAAGGAGACATGCTCAAAGGCAACGTGCAAGGAGCTTGAGTGGGCCTTCAGATACCTCCAAAACACAAGCAACTCCAGTCTATGTTATGGTACCACAAGTGATCTGGAGCTACGATGTTATGTGGACGCTGAATTTGGTGGAACCGAGGAGAACAGACGCAACACGAAGGAGTTCATGTGCCTGCTCGGTAGTGGAGACATATCGTGGACAAGCAAGCGGAAAAATCTAGTCACACTCAGCTCCGTGGAAGCTGATTGTATGACTGCTTTACCGACCATAGAGGAGGTCATGTACCTACGCAACCTCCTCAAGGACATTGGATTTCTACAAGAGAAGATGACGATGTTTTTTTCCGAAAAAAAAATGCAATCAACCTAGCAAAACTGACCAAGTTTTAGGGTCAAACCAAGCACATCAACTTATGCGGACATTGGATTCGCTCAAAAGTGCAAGATTTCATGGTTTACCTCAAATAAGGAGGAGAGCACTAAAAACAAAACGATTCCAAAGGGGAAGTATCTAGAGATCCTTTGTCATCCGATTTCCACCTCAAGAGGGACTGGAATGGGTTTGTTGATGGAGGATACCCAGAGCTCTCCTTGCATTTTGTATGGTACAGGAAGTACACGTGTGATTTTACAAGAGGTTTGTCTATAAATGAAGAAATGGAGTAGCTCGATGATAGAGTTGCTCGCCAGCGAGCTCGCTCATTGGCAAACTGCGAAAACAGACTGTGTAGCTACGCTTGTAGAACACGGTTGCCTTGATGTAGATAGCTGCGATCATAACAGCTCATGCGACAAAGGGGGGTGCTACGCAAGTAGCAAATAATGTAGGCTCGCTAGTAGCTACGGCAGCTTGCACAACCCAAACAACTGATCTACCCTACGATGACAATACCCTGTTTTCCCTCACACCAACATGCGACATGACCAATAGTTCTAATCTGCGACATCAATCCTTGCCAAACAAAGGACAAAACGGTAGAGAGAATGACGTAGTCACAAAAGCAATTAATGGCACAGATCTTTTGTGGAGTAGTTTGACCTACACAAAATGCCTCCTTGAATACACAGCCACAAACATCAACACACGGATGTGTGTGGACCACACGGTGCCTGACCGTGGATGGGAGCAGCAAAGCAAGGCCTCGCCAAGGGCAATGCAGCAAGTAATTACCTTGACAGTGATCGTGTTCCAGGACAATTTGAGTAAGTACTGGGTTACAAAGACACAAACTTGAGGACACTGACGACAAAAGAGAGCCAAGTTGGTGACGGCTAACAAAGTAACGGCAGTGACTACTGCAAATCGACTGAGCACAACGGAAAATGGCAAAGTGAGCCTCGGGCAACAGTGTATATAGCTTTAGCGGCTTAACATACGTTGGTGGGACAAAAACATGGTCTCTAAGACTCCAAGGAGGTGTCTAGGGGCCTCTGAGATCATAGTTGGGATAAGAGAGTCTAAGAGGGGAGTTATTGACATGCAAGCCGTTAGCTGAGCAAGTCATTAGAGAGTTGGCCTCCGATGGAAGCAACTTTAAACTTTTCAAGAGTGACATGAGCTTGACCCAAATACTTTTTGTTTATTGGATGAAATGGAAGTAAGTGGGACGGAACCAAAAATATGCCCTTCATAGTCCAAAAATTTCATGTGACACGATATCAAGTAAAACGATTGTTCCTTCAATACAACACGAGAAATCCAAAAAATTATTGATCAACCCATCACCAAAGAAGAGTTTTTAGCTCACGTTTTGAGATTAAAACTTATGGGAATCTCTTTGGTAGATTTTTGAGCAACATCCAAGGTTGATATGAGGTCTCCATCAGGGCACCCTTTGAGGGGCACATTTAGTGTGTACGGTAATCGTGTTGGTTTTGTGTTCCGATAGAATGTAGTTGGATTTACAATCAGAGACAGATACACGGACAAGGAATTGTTTTGTGCATTATAAGAGCAAGGTCGTGGACAGCTCTTTCACCATAGTGGCGAGTCATTCTTGGCAACCAGGCCTAAAGGGGCTGGATTGCAAAATAGTGTGTTGCGTGCACACGTTAGTGCACATGGCTCTAGTGTGATAGGGACTAATAGATGAGCAACGCAAGTAAGCACTGTGGTCAAGTGGGCGAAGGCTTGAAAGAGCTTCAAACATGAGGTTGTGTGTGAGCTCCTTGTGGGGACCATTTACACAAGTAGGGTGTGGCCACGATCCCGCATCCTTCGCAACTTGTCACCTGTACAGGCTACATGATGAGTCAGAATGCAAGGAATATGGCTATAAAGATCTACGATTCTTGGAGATCAGTGAGAAACTAACAAATCAAAGAAGTATAGTTACCGTGAAACTCTTCTGTGCTCCTAAGGAAGCTGTTACATGCAAGAAATTCATTCAACTTTCCAAGGCCACAAGTACAGAAGGCAGCGGCCTTGTAGTATCTCATTAACTTTGCAAGATTGGTCCTTCATGTCACTACCTTGCAGCACTTGGAATCTAGAAGTGCCTTAGACCAAGGTTATGCTAGAGTTCACCCTAAAGATCCTTCTAGACTAGGCAGTGCTTTTCCAGCCTAGGAAAGAGGAAGCCCTCACTTCTTGGAGGCCAAACTACCTAGAAGAAGGTGCTAGACCAAGACCTCTACCGTCGAAAACATTGACAGCCTAACAAGGCATTTCCCCTTGCGAGGGCAAAGAGAGCTTGTGCATCTCTACGTTAGGGTTATTCTCATGTACCAAACTTGTAGTTTGGAAAGAAATCCAAATCTCTTTAAAGGTTGGATTCATTTCCAAAGTCCATCTGCTGATTTTTCTGCTAGGCTATTGCACGAGAATATATCATATAGAAGAAAGGAGTCCTTGTTGGAAATTGATTGCTCGGTTAACAACTCACCGGACATTGTCTTCACATATTGGCTAATCCTGGAAAAGCCATTCCAACAGCATTTTGCGTCTTGGAAAATCGCGATCAAGTCTCTAGACAAGTCAATACCCTCCTAGGTAACCTTGACCCCTTGGTCCCTTCCAAAGGGTACTTTCTTACCTCAAGGCCCTCTTTGATACATCAATAAAGAGCTATAGTAGAAAGCAATCTTCAAGTGTATTTCTTCAATCAGAGGTACGTCCGTTCATCAGCGAAGGGGAACTAACCTATTTTCTTACATCATCAGCCTCAAGACCATAGACTACTGAAGAAGCCCACTTCTATTAGCTCATTAACAACNAATTAAGTATTCTATTGTGCACTAGATAGATTGGGAGTTGGAAGCACGTTTATCTACTTCAAACCCTACTAGACTAGCAGACCCCTGCTTGTCTAAAATCTAGTGCAGGTTTAAGCCCCTATCCCAATCAAATCCTAGCATGCTATCAGAGCACAAGTGGGGCATCCTGGTTTAAAATCAAGGAGATATTCACACCTACGTTAAATTCTTCTAATTGTGATTCCACATTGAGGGAGAATTCCCTGGACCCCCTCCGTCATGTGCAACACCAACAGTTGATTGAAGTGCAACAAATTGTACCTGAACATGGAATAAGAAGCTCGTTTTCAAGGAGAGCTTGAGACACGTACCAACCTAGATAATCAACCTGATCCTTCACTTGCATTTGCTAGCTTTTCGCAACCCATGCAATCAAGCATGAAACTGGCAAGCATGGTAGTAAAGATACCTGGTCTCCAAGCCCAAATATAGACAGTAGAAGTTGAGAAAGCTCCACTAGAGGCTCTCATCAATGCCATACAGAATCAAAATCAGGTGCGTTCTTTTTAAAATGAGCAAGCCATGGCATCAGCAAGTGATGCACAAGAAGTTACACACAGAAGTGCTAAATAGTACAAGAAACCTCTCAACAAGTAGCAATGCATGTTGAAGAATCCGCACAGATTGCTCGACAACGTGCTGGGCAGGCATCCAAATTTAATTGCCTACCAATTGCCAAGCAAGCACATCTACAACTTGAAAAAAAACAGAAACATAACCAACAAGATGTAGCTGCAACAGTTGTAGCTGGAAGAGCCTATACAAACTTCAAACCTTGCTAATAAAAAGCCCAAGCACTCAAGAACTATGAAGAAGTTGTTTTTCATATACGCCTTCAAGCTACGACAAGAATTGCAGCAGTACAACAAAGGGAGTACCTTTCAAACCAAGCTGCTACCCACACTCTTCGTGAAGCAACTCGAGCTCATGCGAAGGTAGCCACAACAACTGTTCAAGCGCCTCTCTCGCCAACTTTGACACAAATTCAACACGTACACATATCTCCATAATTTGGCCATCAAGTTCCACCAGCAAATTACACAATGCCACAAAATCCTATGAATTCCATCCCTTCTATGGAGCTCTCTCCAAAACTCGCCCCAATAGGGGACTGAATCCTATAACAAACTCAAAATTGCCTTCTGATCCATCCAACAACGTGGTTTGTCTCATACCAACAATGGTTAAAATTGAGCACATTGAGAAGTTTGACGACATCGATGGGTCTTCAACTACAAATCCCTTGCAAAAATCCATGAATTATGGGTTTTCTACATTGGGTCAATTCAGTAACCTAATCCCATTACCAATCCATGTGCTATAGCTATCTTTGGAGACTATCCATTTCCATCATTCACTACTCTTACACAACGTTTGGTACCAAGAATTCAACATGCTCTACGCATGTATGAACATCATCCTTATGCTGCACATCAAGCATGGTGTTACTTGATTGGCATGTATTAACCAACGGAATCGACCAACAAGGTGTATCTTGTAACCGAGCTCTGAAGTATACTCGTTGGAAGACTAAAATCCATTGAGGACTACGTCAACAAAGCAAAAGGCTTGCTCTTATGGATGTCGCTGTATCATAACCTCTCTTCATCACCTAACTACTCAAAGGATTGATGTAAGAATGGAGGGAAGTTGAGCGCATCCTACACTACCAGCCAGCAAAAAGACTCACTGAATACTTAGTGTGCACTGTGCTCTTAAGTGAGCAACAAGATCAAGATCTTGATAAGCAACATCAACACCCAAAAAAAGCATATGTGGAAAAAAATGGGAAATCACGACTAACCTTCTAGGAATACATAGCAATCCAAGCAACCTTCAGTGCAAACCAATAGCGTCAAGGAAATCAACCAACTATCTATATGTTTTGCAAGGAGACGGGTCATACGACAAAGATTCATTTCAAGTTTCTCAAGAAACAAACAAGAGAGTTGGAGTCCAAAGCAATGACAACTCAAGTGAATGTACCAAATGATAACAACACGGAGTAGAAGATTCTGGAACAACTCCCGAAGACATCTTCATTGGCTCAAAACTTTGAGTTTTCAGCCTTTACACTTCCTCTACCAATAGCAGAACTTGAAAAGGGTAAATATGTGTGGTGCCTTGACAACAAATGACCTTTGAGAATGGCTACATTCACAGTTTTGAGCCATCCGTAATAACAGATCTTGTGTACCGCAGGAATTAGGAAAACTTGCCAGAGAAAGATAGTGGAGATACCAAAGCCACCTACGCCCACCACACTTAACATTATACGAATGTTCTCTGTGGCCTGGGATTGGCCACCGGGTTCTTGTCAATGACTCAACTCATGCGACAAGGATTGCGGTTTGCAACTACATCAAATCTCGGAATCATGATTCTCATTGAATTTGGTGAAGTCATCATGACTGGAATAACCTCATCAAACTCAACTTCAAGCCTTTTCAGAACTCTCTTACAACATTGTTTAAACCTAAAAGAAAACAATGGGATGCAACGACATCAACCTATTCCAATGTTCAAGGGGAGTTTCACTTCAACTCTCTTATGAGGACCTTCATTGTTGGACTTGTACTCATCACCATCCTTCAGATCGTGCTCCTCTTATATGTTTCCTCGTGGACATGCTCCAATGAAGCTCACTCTGTCTGTAAAAACACCTTGGTCCTCTTTGTGGTGTTTCCCATACACTTCAGTTGTGAACATTGCCAGGATGAGAATACTCACTACTTCTACACGGACGGAATCAACATTTAGTCGCACCCAAAGTAGCCTGAACTCCTAGAGCTCGAAAGAAAAAATCCACGCCCTTTTTTTAGTTATAAACGTCACGTTTCAAGCCCAAACGATCACAAAGGGCTCGAGCCGCAACCGGCTGATTGAGCCATTTTGCGAGGCTCAAGCAAGCCTTGCGCCATGGCTCGACGGTTGACATGCCCTTTTGGGCATGTCGAGCGGTGGCTCCAAGGAGCGAGACCATGGGACCATGCCTGATTCCTGGCATCAAGCCGGAATGGTCCATGATGAGCCATGTGCCCAGCTTGGAGTTCGCATAGTCACACACATTTTTTGTGTGCCAAAGAAGGATCTACACCCTGGTTTCATGCAGAAAGCAATTCTTGTGACAACTGCATTTTTCTAGACATTAAAGGGCAATGTTTTAAGTCCAAACTTCATCCGCACATTACTCACTTGTTTAACCCTTGATTTTGATGAGTTGAAAGCCATCTGATTCATTTAATCCGTGCCTTCTTCACAAAGCATCGAGATCGCAATGCGACATCAACGTTAGCAACCTCACAAGAGTTTTCCTTCATATAATTCATTCCCGACACTGAACCTCCAAAACCCCCCATCAACGAGGTGTTCACCAGACATTCATCGAGGGGGAGTGTTGGAAATTGGTCGCTCAATTTGCGGTTCATCGGAAAATTGCTTAAAAATTTTGCTTGGTATGGAAAAGGCATTCCAACACCATTTCACGTCTTAAAACATCCGTATTCAAGTCTCCAGACAAGGAAACACCCTCCTAAGTGAGCTAGACCCCTCATCCCCTTCCAGAGCATACAGTTTTCCCTCCTTAGGCCCTCTTTGATGTATCAACAAAGAGGTACAGCAAAAATCCATCTTCAAGTGTACCTATTCACTAGGAGATACATCCTTTCATTGGAAAAAGGGTTTTAACCTATTCGCTTACACCATTAGCCTCGAGATCATAGACTACGTAGGAAGCCCACTTCTATTAGCTCGTTAACAACTACTTGTTTTACATTAAGCCAGGCTCCAACGCTTGGAGTTGTTCCACATTCAAAGTTCAACTTCTACTTTAGGAGTTAGCTTATGTAATTACCCTACTTCATATAAGTGGTCCCATGTACACCAATACAATGAAGCCAAAGATGGATTGCCGGAATTAGGGCCAGAGCTTTTCCTATGGCAAAGTACAAAAGTTTATAAAGGGTACCGTCTAGTAAAGTTTTGTTATAGTCGTTGCTCATTTTTTAGTGTGCATTACTAAAAACATGCTTTAGCATTGAGCATTGAACCCAAATAATCAGATTCAATTAGATATTCCATTGCGTAGTATACAAACAGGGATTTGGAAGCTCGCTTTTCTATCTCAAACCCTACTAGACAGGCAGACCCCTACTGGTTTAAAATGAAGTGCAAGTTTTAGCCCTCGCCGTAGTAGAATTCCAACCGTTCTTACCATACACGCCATTTTGAACTGTTGAAAGTTTTGAAGCATGTTGTTTTGGAGGTACGACACACAAACATTTCCCTGTATGACTCGTCTATACATTAGAAGGGTCATTCTTATACCTTTAAAGGTGGATTTGCTTACATGTGTGCCGACCATGTGAATTGAACTTCTGGAAACATCCCTCTTTAACGGTGATGGTGGTGTTGCCGTGCATGAAAATGCCATGAATGGGAACACTGCAAGTACCATATTACATTCGAATCTTAAAGATAAGAGATTCTTATGTTTATCTCTTCCTTTCTTAGCGTGAGTTTTGATGATTGATGTTTTTATGCATGTGGGAGGAGAACATATGATCATTATTCAAATAACAACTAAAGGCTATGAAGTATACCTGTTACTCGATATTGGTTGAATGTTTACATGCTTCATAAGCTATTCCATCCAACTCATTGTGCTTTCAAAATATCACCATGTGAGTAACGAGGTGATTGTGTTGTCACGGCATTGGTTACATTACGCGAGATTGGTCGCAAGCTGTAGATAGGATGAATTTGAGGTGTCAATGGAACTTGACAAGGTTGTGCAAGGCTGGCAACAAGGTTAAAAACAATATTTGATGGGGCAATGTGCAAAGACAAGGACCTTTTAGTGTTATGAATAAAGCCACAAAATCTTGTTGCGCCCAAAGAAACCCAAAGATTAACAGCAATTATGGTGGGGAGTCTTGATGCTCAATCCTTCTAGAAATGCTACGACTAGGAGGAAATTGTTCAAAAGAGCATAAACATCACGATTCACATTCATCGTAAGCATGGAACCATTTGATGCCAAACCTTGTAAACATACAAACAGATTGGTGGTTGAAACATGTTAGTTGCATAACGCAACAATGTTTGACGTATCTTCATTGTAATGGTTAATGCATGTGGCATACTGAAACATGGGTATGATGAGTACCACACATGTGTCATAGGTCTTGCTAGTGTAGTTAACAAAACATGGTTGAGGAAACTCTCCATGTGGCCAATTAAGGGTCTCCCACATGTAGTCGCTAGTTTACCTCCAGCCCCATTTAAGTCATCACCTTGTATATACTGAAAACAGAGTCGTAGTGCCAAATTGAAACATCCCCATCCGGTACGTACACTCATGGCATGATGAACACACAAAATTGATATGAAAGCATTCCATGTCGACTATAGCCCCACCATGCATATGTATCGCACACATGCATGCATGACTTGACGCACTCCTAAAAGTCATGTGTGTTCGGATGAAAATCGAAAACACATGCCCTTGTCGAAGCACTGGCATTCAAGTTGTCTGATGGGGGCACTCTAATGCACGAGACATTAGGAGAGGCACGACAAGCATTACTCCAACGAGGCAGTGATCACTTTCACATAGGAGAGCAACGATTGTTGCACGGAGCTATGTCAAGCGTTGATCGAGACAAATTTTGTATAAGACCACGATGATCTGGGTCAATGATCCCGATCTTGCAATTCTTACACCCCTTGTTTGTCTTTCAAAGTGAAGTCACAAGATAGCAAAGTGTGTGGACAACCGACGTCAAATGGACTGGTCTTTTGATCAATATTGTTAGTGTCTCGACAGATCTCACCTTGGCCTCAAGGGGATGGGGGTTTCAACTTCCTCGACCCATGTCCTGAGAAGATTGATGATATGGATTACTTTGGGCTCCATTTAAGAGTAACATTTGAAGAATTTTTTGAAAAGACTGGGTAAAACATTTAAGCACATTCACACACTTGGTTGGAATAGCTGGTGTGTTACCTTTTTTTAGGACGATTGTTGTAGTATTGTAGGATTTAGAGGGTGGATAAGAATCAAAGAACCCAATTTATTTTCAGTTGTGGTCATAAACATGTTTGGTTGATGATGGTAGCATGGGAAAACTAGACGGAAGATGTAGAAATCAAAGGATCCAAGGGTAATGCAACATACGAAGTCATAATCAGTAAGAATGGCATTTTACATCTCACTACGGGTGTTGGAGGAACAGACTTGAACACACTTGTGTGGCTTGTAGAATGTTTAGTAGGTCAATTAAAACAGACAACCTTATCATAGATGTAAGATGTTTTGACTTGAAGATATGGGGACCGTGTTGATGTATGGAGGGGCCGACGTATCGTCGAAGATGTTCGCCATTTCGTAGTAGTCACCCCTACCAAACACGACAATGTCACACATTACTCCGAAGTGCCTCGCACCGCTAGCGTCAGGTACATTTGCTTTAGCGACATTGATTCACAATTCAAAGGTGTCTTCACTAATGACCGTGGTGTCAATGATTTCGGCACAGTACAACTCGAGCTTGCTCCGTTATATTGAAGAATCGCTACTTGTTTTGACCACTTCACTACGCGATAGAGTCTTGAAAATTCAATTTGAGCACAAGATTGAGTGCCTGAGAGTGGATCGAGTGCCCAAGAGTGAATCGAGAGATACTTGACGGCTGGCCATTTCTTGCACCCGTGAAAAACACTGAAAGAATCATGGTTCTGATATTTGAATTGATTAAGCAACACGTACCTAACTTGGAATAAGGAAGTCTTGCCCACTATGGAAATGGTGAGAGATGTTGGGCCGATGTAGGATACCGTATTGCCGCCAAAATTCGGAAGGGTTTTTGCGAAGGAATTTTTTGTCACCTTTTTTCAACCGACCGGGTATTAATTTTGGGCCGGTGGCTAGTAGGCTTGCCTAGGAATCGCCCTGGTAAATTCGAAACGTACCGTTCGAGTCCCGCATGGGACGCCTTCTGCGGCCTCGACGGTGGGTCGCTTCTCCAGTTTGGAGCTTCAAACTTCGAGCTCCAAACCAACGACGCCGATGGCATGTGCTTATCGGACGGTCGAGCGGTGCTCTCGGCGTAGAGCACCGCTCGACCCTAGCCGCGCGTCGGCTGGCTGTGCGCACCCAGCAGTCGCAACGCGCAGTGGTCTGGTGCTCGTGGCGCTGTGCACCGGTGCTCGCGACGGCCGCGAGCTTCAGCACCTCTGCAGCCATGGAAGTGCTAAAGCTCGCCGCCATGCACCTTGTTCTCAGTTTACGCTGTACACTTTCACTTCCCCATGGATTCGCCCAACACCATTACGTGCTACTTTGGAAAGTGCTCTCGTGAGGAGCGCTTTGCCCAAGTCGAACGCGATGTTTCGCGGCTTCCTCCCTATGTGCCACCGGTAAAGCGCTCCGTCGGCCGTCCACGCAAACAACCGGTCGTCTGCGACGTCCTTGGTGCGGCGGGACAGTCCAGCAGCCCTACCAATTCCTCACCCGAGGCCTCTAGCACGAACACCGTGGCCTCATCTAGCCGGGTAGCCGCCACCGTCAAGCGTGGCGGCTACACGAATTGGATTGGGAGAGGCCACTTCCAACGCATTGACGACGCGGTGCGGCAATGCAACAACATCAATGCCGCAATCAAGCATCTCCAACGGGTGTGGCGTGGGCCCGGCGGACA